>CATNWA010016837.1:70000-247500 GCA_951230385.1 Staurois parvus | reverse complement strand
AAAAATTGAAAACTGATAATAATATAAAAATAAATAAATAATATATATATATATATATATATATATATATACAGTGGGGCAAAAAAGTATTTAGTCCGCCACCAATTGTACAAGTTCTCCCACTTACAAAGATGAGAGAGGCCTGTAATTGGCATCATAGGGAGACCTCAACTATGAGAGACAAAATGAGAAAACAAATCCAGACAATCACATTGGCTGATCTGGAAAGAATTTATTTGCAAATTATGGTGGAAAATAAGTATTTTGTGAATATCAAAAGTTCCTCTCAATACTTTGTTATATATCCTTTGTTGGCAATGACAGAGGTCAGACGTTTCCTGTAAGTCGTCACAAGGTTGGCACACACTGTTGCTGGTATGTTGGCCCCTCCATGCAGATCCCTCCATGCAGATCTCCTCTAGAGCAGTGATGTTTTGGGGCTGTCGCTGGGCAACACGGACTTTCAACTCCCTCCAAAGGTTTTCTATGGGGTTGAGATCTGGAGACTGGCTAGGCCACTCCAGGACCTTGAAATGCTTCTTACGAAGCCACTCCTTCGTTGCCCGGGCGGTATGTTTGGGATCATTGTCATGTTGGAAGACCCAGCCACGTTTCATCTTCAATGCCCTTGCTGATGGAAGGAGGTTTGCACTCAAAATCTCACGATACATGGCCCCATTCATTCTGTCCTGTACATGGATCAGTCGCCCCGGTCCCTTTGCGGAGAAACAGCCCCAAAGCATGATGTTACCACCCCCATGCTTCACAGTAGGTATGGTGTTCTTTGGTTGCAACTCAGCATTCTCTCTCCTCCAAACACGACGAGTTGTGTTTCTACCAAACAGTTCTATTTTGGTTTCATCTGACCATATGACATTCTCCCAATCCTCTTCTGGATCATCCAAATGCTCTCTAGCAAACTTCAGACGGGCCCGGACATGTACTGGCTTAAGCAGGGGGACACGTCTGGCACTGCAGGATCTGAGTCCCTGGCGGTGTAGTGTGTTACTGATGGTAGCCTTTGTTACGTTGGTCCCAGCTCTCTGCAGGTCATTCACTAGGTCCCCCCGTGTGGTCCTGGGATTTTTGCTCACCGTTCTTGTGATCATTTTGACCCCCACGGGGTGAGATCTTGCGTGGAGCCCCAGATCGAGGGAGATTATCAGTGGTCTTGTATGTCTTCCATTTTCTAATTATTGCTCCCACAGTTGATTTGTTCACACCAAGCTGCTTGCCTATTGCAGATTCAGTCTTCCCAGCCTGGTGCAGGTCTACAATTTTGTTTCTGGTGTCCTTCGACAACTTTTTGGTCTTCACCATAGTGGAGTTTGGAGTGTGACTGTTTGAGGTTGTGGACAGGTGTCTTTTATACTGATAACAAGTTCAAAACAGGTGCCATTGATACAGGTAATGAGTGCAGGATAGAGGAGCCTCTTAAAGAAGAAGGTCCAGGTCTGTGAGAGCCAGAAATCTTGCTTGTTTGTAGGTGACAAATACTTATTTTCCACCATAATTTGCAAATAAATTCTTTCCAGATCAGCCAATGTGATTGTCTGGATTTGTTTTCTCATTTTGTCTCTCATAGTTGAGGTCTCCCTATGATGCCAATTACAGGCCTCTCTCATCTTTGTAAGTGGGAGAACTTGCACAATTGGTGGCTGACAAAATACTTTTTTGCCCCACTGTATATATATATATATATACAGTGCTCAGCATAAATGAGTATACCCCAAACAGATTTGTCAGAAAACCTTTATTTTCCTCTCAGAATCAACATTTTCTATGGGACACTAGACTACAAAATCCTCCCACAAATGCCATTTATTTGGTATTTTGTACACACATACAAGTATTTTTCCTAACAAATTCATCCAAAACCATGTTGCAAAAATGAACACACCCCAATGAAAGTCTTAGAAGCAAAGCTATATTTTAGACAACACAATACTAAATAACGAGAATTCAACTCCAGGTGAGTCTGATTATTTATTAAACAGGTGTCCAGCAGACAGGTGATTATAAAAGGGCGTTACCTAACAAAGAAAACCCCGCCCATTTCATGTTGTCAGCAATGGTGCCACATGGAAGAAGAATGTCACAAGGCCTGTGATAGAAAATAATTTCTTTATACGAGAAAGGTGAAGGCTACAAGAAGCTTTACTTATCAGTCAGAATACTGGAGCAAAAGTGATACAAAAATTTAGCAAAGATGGAACAGCAACCATCTCACAGAGACGTCCAGGCCGTCCATGGAAGTTAACACCTCGACTGGAGTGTCTTCTGATGGAAAGGGTTGAAGAAAATCGCCATGGAAGTTCACTGAAGTTAGCTAAAGAAGTAGAAAGCCAAACAGGAGTGATTGTTTCCCGGTGACACAATACGGCGTACGGCACAATACGGCAGAGGAATGACATGCATGGGTGTCACCCACGAAGGAAGCCTCTCCTAAAGCCCATGCACAAAAAAAGACCTCCTAGAATTTGCTGGGGCCCATGCTGAAAATGAAGAAGACTACTGGGGCTCTGTATTCTGAAGTGATGAGACCCATATAAAGGTTTTTGGAACTGATGGCTTCAAAACTGTATTGTGTCCCAAAGGTGAGGAGAACAAAGAAAAATGCATGGTGCCTACTGTGAAACATGGTGGTGGCAGTGTCCTTCTCCGGGGCTGCATGAGTGCTGCTGGTGTCAGGGAGCTGCATTTCATTGATCGTATGATGTATTCACAGATGTACTGCTCTATATTGAAAGAGAAGATGCTGCCATCACTCCGTGCCCTCGGTCGTCGTGCACTTTTCCAACATGGCAATCATCCAAAACACACATCTAAGGCCACTGTGGCATTTTTGAAGAAGAACCAGGTGACAGTGATTCAGTGGCCAAGTATGTCTCCTGATCTGAACCTAATCCAACACCTATGGGGGGAATTCTGAAGAGACAAGTTGAGCATCACTCTCCATCCAGCATCCAAGCTCTACTTGTTCATTCCATGCCTAGAAGACTTGGTGCCGTCCTTACAAATCATGGAGGTCGTACAGAATACTAGGTGGAGGAGTTCTTGTTGTGGGGCGGATTCATTTTTACATAAAAATAATTTGATTAAAATGTAAGATTGTGTAATCTAAGTTCTATTATTAACCTTCCTTCCATGTAATGAGCCAAACAAATGTTCCATAAAACTCAGTTACACTATATTGCCCGCAATATTGGGCCGCCGGCCTTTCCACTTTAATGGCCTCCCAGTCTTAGTCTGTAGGGTTCAATATTGAGTTGGCCCCCCCATTGCAGCTATAACAGCTTCAACTCTTCTGGGAAGGCCGTCCACAAGGTTTAGGAGGGTGTCTATGGGAAGGTTGGACCATTCTTCCAGAAGCACATTTGTCAGGTCAGGCACTGATGTTGGGGGAGGAGGCCTGGCTCACAGTCTCCGCTCTAATTCATCCCAAAGGTGTTCTATGGGGTTGAGGTCAGGACTCTGTGCAGGACAGTCAAGTTCCTCCACCCCAAACTGGCTCCTCCATGTCTTTATGGACCTTGCTTTGTGCACTGGTGCGCAGTCATGTTGGAACAGGAAGGGGCCATCCCCAAACTCTTGCCCCAAAGTTGGGAGCATGAAATTGTCCAAAATGTCGCCTTAAGCGGTCCCTTCACTGGAACTAGGGGGCCAAGCCCAACTCCTGAAAACCAACCCCACACCATAATCCCCCCCCTCCAACAAACTTTACACGTGGCACAATGCAGTCAGGCAAGTACCGTTCTCCTGGCAACCGCCAAACCCAGGCACGTCCATTGGATTGCCAGATGGAGAAAGCGTGATTGCTCACTCCAGAGAACTCCTCTGCTCTAGAGTCCAGTGGCGGTGTGCTTTACACCACGACATCTGACACTTTGCATTGCACTTGGTGATGGATGGCTTGGATGCAGCTGCTCGGCCATGGAAACCCATTCCATGAAGCTCTCTACGCACTGTTGTTGGGCTCATCTGAAGGCCACAGCAAGTTTGGAGATCTTTAGCTATTGACTCTGCAGACAGTTGGCGACTTCTGCGCACTGTGCGCTTTAGCATGAGCTGACCCCGCCCTGTCATGTGACGTGGCCTACCACTTGGTGGCTGAGTGGCTGTTGTTCCCAGTTGCTTCCACTTTGTTATAATCCCACTAACAGTTGAGCGTGGAATATTTAGTAGCCAGGAAATGTCCCGGATGGACTTATTGCCCAGGTGGCCACCTATCACGGGACCACGCTTGGAGTCACTGAGCTCCTGAGAGCGACCCATTGTTTCACCAATGTTTGTAGAAGCAGTCTGCATGCCTAGGGGCTTGATTGTATACACCTGTGTCCATGGAGGGGATTGGAACATCTGAATCACATGATTGGGAGGGGATTGGAAAACCGGAATCACATGATTGGGAGGGCGGGGGGACAATACTTTTGGCAATATAGTGTATATATATATTTCTTTTGCTCATACACTCTCTGCGTGTGTATACATACAGTAGATAGATAGATAGATAGATAGATAGATAGATAGATAATAATAGATAGATAATAGATAATAGATAGATAATCGATAGATAATAGATAGATAGATAGATAGATAGATAGATAGATAGATAGATAGATAATAGATAGATAATAGATAATAGATAGATAGATAGATAATAGATAGATAATATAGATAATAGATAGATAATAGATAGATAGATAGATAGATAGATAGATAATAGATAGATAGATAGATATATAGATAGATAGATAGATAGATAGATAGATAGATAGATAGATAGATAGATAATAGATAGATAGATAATAGATAGATAGATAGATAGATAGATAATAGATAGATAGATAATAGATAGATAGATAGATAGATAGATACTGTGTTTCCCCGAAAATAAGACACTGTCTTATATTTTTTTTTGCTCAATAAAACACACTAGGTCCTATTTTCGGGGTTGGTCTTATTTTTTAAATGTCCAGGTGTGGACAGGGGGTGCAGAGGTGAGCTGCAGGCAGTTGTGGATGAGGATTACTATGGAGAGGCCGACAGATGACAGTTGTGAGCTGCAGTCAGGTGTTGCAGGGGTGTCTTGACAGGTGAGATTCAGACAGCGTACAGTGTTCCAACATGCGTACCAAAGGGTGGAAATGACATCAGCAGAAGTTGTGTCTTCAAACTACAACCAGTTTCAATCAATGGATCATCATCAGGAAGTGCCACTTTGGTACGCATGTTGGAACACTGTGGCCATCTTGGTTCCTATTCACAGGCAGCAAGGCTGAATACACTGAGTGCCGGTTATGGGCACTTTGTCTAATATTGTTGGTTGTGAGGGTGCCTACCTGCCTATCTACCTACCTATCCAGAGGAAGTAACATCAGTGGTGCTGCAGGATATCAGCGTGGTTATAGTTCCCAGGAGACCAAGCAGTAAAGAGTGCACATACAGGGAGGATCCAGAGGTGATCCGAAAGGCTCTGTGGCCCTTTGAGGTCGCCGAGCGGAGGTGAGAGGCCATTGCAGCCATTTAAGGATCACTTATCGGTGTGTTGTGCATCCACACTGTATATGTCGCATGACCAGAAGTAGTGAAGCACCTGGATTTTGGTTTTTCACATGTTGGACTTTTTTCACTATTGGACTTTGTTGCAATTTTTCACGCATATTATTATTATTATATTTACTTGTTTGTAACTAGAGCGTTTTTTACTATTTTGAGCAGAGAGTGTGGTCTTTATCCCTCAATAGGGATTCACATATTTATATGTAGTATACAGGGGCGGACTGACCATTTGGAAACTCGGGCACTTCCCGAGGGCCCGGGGTCAGTAGGGGGCCCCATGAGATGCCCCTGGTACCTTTTCCATAGGCTTTTTTGAGTTTGGACAAGGACATAGGGGCCCTATGATCCCCTATTGCCCGGGGGCCCCATGAGTTGTCAGTCTGCCCCTGGTAGTATATTTTATTAATTTATAGGTCTGTGTCCCATTTATTGGTCACGTTATTTGTGGTTGTATCCCTGTAGGGATTGGGTTCACATTTATTTATAACTATTATTCTGTTTACTTAGTTATCACTGTTTATAGGTCACTATATTTGGTCCTTATACAGGACCTCGTGTGTGTGATTCACGTTTATTCACCATTTATGGTATATATATTCGGTCTCTGCCCGAATCACACACCTGCTGAGCGACATATCAGACTGGATGTCGCTCCACTTCCTTAAACTGAACCTCTCCAAAACCGAGTTTCTTGTCTTCCCCCCAGCCCGGACCCCACCCCCCATTGACTTCTCTATCACATCCAACAACGCCACCATCAAACCCACCCTGCAGGCCAGAGTACTTGGTGTCATTCTGGACTCCAACCTATCCTTCCAGCCCCAAGTCCAATCTTTAACAAACTCATGCAGACTCCACCTCCGCAACATACAGACTCCGCCTCCGCAACATGCAGACTCCACCTCCGCAACATTGCCAAAATCCGCACGTTCCTAACCCCAGAAACCACTAAACAGCTCATCCACTCCCTCATCATATCACGACTCTCGACTACTGCAACTCCCTCCTCACTGGCCTGCCTCGCCGCTGGCTATCCCCGCTTCAGTCCATCCTGAATACGGCTGCCAGACTCATTCACCTTTCCAACCGCTCCGTCTCCGCCACCCCCCCTCTGCCAATCCCTCCACTGGCCTCCACTCAGTGTCCTCCACCCCTCTCTGCCAATCCCTCCACTGGCCTCCACTCAGTGTCCTCCACCCCCCCTCTGCCAATCCCTCCACTGGCCTCCATTCAGTGTCCTCCACCCCCTCTGCCAATCCCTCCACTGGCCTCCACTCAGTGTCCTCCACCTCCCTCTGCCAATCCCTCCACTGGCCTCCACTCAGTGTCCTCCACCCCCCTCTGCCAATCCCTCCACTGGCCTCCATTCAGTGTCCTCCACCCCTCTCTGCCAATCCCTCCACTGGCCTCCACTCAGTGTCCTCCACCCCTCTCTGCCAATCCCTCCACTGGCCTCCACTCAGTGTCCTCCACCCCCCTCTGCCAATCCCTCCACTGGCTTCCGATTGCGCAACGGATCAAATTCAAAATCCTAACACTGACGTACAAAGCCGTCCACCATACTGCCCCGAACTACATCACCGACCTAATATCCAAGTACCGCCCAGCACGCACACTCCGCTCCTCACAAGACCTCCTTCTCTCTAGTTCCCTGGTCTCCTCCTCCCATGCCCGCCTCCAGGACTTCTCCAGGGTGCCACCCATCCTCTGGAACTCCCTGCCCCAACCCATCAGACTATCACCTACTCTCCTCTCCTTTAGGTGCACCCTGAAAACCCACCTCTTCAGGGAAGCCTACCCCACCCCCTGCTAACTTGCCGACCTCCTCCACTCTTCCTACCACTCCATCCCCCACAGCTATCTCCTCCTGTACCACCACCCCCTCCCTCCTAGATTGTAAGCTTCAAGGAGCAGGGCCCTCGATCCCCTCATGTTTTGCATTGTATTGGTATTGTTCTGTCACATGTTCTGTCTCCCTTTGTAATGTACAGCGCTGAGCGAACTATTGGCGCTTTATAAATACTGTATAATAATAATAATATTTGTTATGTATTTATTTATGTAGCGCTGCACCATATCTTTTATTGTATATAGTTGGGCCACACCGTGTATCTTACTTTCTGAAAGTTGGGAATGTTTGATGCTGACCTCAGGTTATATAAATGGAGATACTTATGATAAAAATGCCTTCTTCTGCTGTTTTTAAAATAAACAAAATAATCAATAATCATAGGAGCATGTAGGTAACGTTCCTCCCCTTTGCCTGGTCACACGAGGTCTCCTGATAAATGATATTCTAGCATTTTGCTTACATATTAAAACAGTTTCGGCTTCGTCTAAAATTCAGTGCAAGTTCAATTCTCCAGCTTAATGACCCAGAAATGTTCAAGTCATGAGCATTTTAAGGATATTCTGCCAAAGTCATTAGCCACCTGTTGAGCCGACGGAAAAAAGAAAAAGAAAATATGAAAAAAAAAAAGGTCAAATGAACGCCTTAGCGTGCTTCGTATCATTTCTAGCACCGAGCTAATGAAGTACATATGAAGTCTAATTCAGAGGAAAAATAAAATATTTCACGAGCAGAAAGGATTTTTTTCATGCAAATGGTCATTTTGCATTTTTTTTTTTATGTACAATTTTGTTTAGAAATATATACACTGTGTATCTTTTATATGCGCTTTTTTCATTAAATGAGTCCTTTTAGTAGAACCTAATGTGTACTTAATTCATTAAGGCTCAACTACAAAACAGGTTTTAATCTCTTGCTACTAAGAAATGTAAAGCTTAGCTCTGGGCAGGGACCCCCCACAGACTAAACTCTAAACACTCCCCTCTAGATAATTGCTACATTGAATGTTAAAAACTAATTAAAATGCCCAAAATACTCCTTTATATCTGTGGTCACCTGGAGCCTTCTTCTGGACTGATCTAACTAAAGATCTATATAGAGGAATCAGGACCTCCTTCCTCCTGCCGGTGACCCCTCTAGTGATATAAAGATCTATATAGAGGAATCAGGACCTCCTTCCTCCCGCCGGTGACCCCTCTAGTGATATAAAGATCTATATAGAGGAATCAGGACCTCCTTCCTCCTGCCGGTGACACCTCTAGTGATATAAAGATCAATATAGAGGAATCGGGACCTCCTTCCTCCCGCCGGTGACCCCTCTAGTGAAAGAAAGTTCTATATAGAGGAATCAGGACCTCCTTCCTCCTGCCGGTGACCCCTCTAGTGATATAAAGATCTATATAGAGGAATCGGGACCTCCTTCCGCCTGCCGGTGACCCCTCTAGTGATAGGATCTATATAGAGGAATCGGGACCTCCTTCCTCCCGCCGGTGACCCCTCTAGTGATATAAAGTTCTAGATAGAGGAATCAGGACCTCCTTCCTCCTGCCGGTGACCCCTCTAGTGATGGAAAGTTCTATATAGGGGAATCAGGACCTCCTTCCTCCTGCCGGTGACCCCTCTAGTGATATAAAGATATTTATAGAGGAATCAGGACCTCCTTCCTCCCACCGGTGACCCCTCTAGTGATATAAAGATCTATATAGAAGAATCAGGACCTCCTTCCTCCTGCTGATGACCCCTCTAGTGATAGGATCTATATAGGGAATCAGGTCCTCCTTCCTCCTGCCGATGACCCCTCTAGAGATAAAAATATATATATTTATTGGAATCAGGACCTCCTTCCGGTGACCCCTCTAGTGATATAAAGATCTATATGGAGGAATCAGGACCTCCTTCCTCCTGCCGGTGACCCCTCTAGTGATATAGAGATCTATATAGAGGAATCAGGACCTCCTTCCTCCTGCCGGTGACCCCTCTAGTGATATAAAGATCTATATAGAGGAATCGGGACCTCCTTCGTCCTGCTGATGACCCCTCTAGTGATATAAAGATCTATATAGAAGAATCAGGACCTCCTTCCTCCTGCTGATGACCCCTCTAGTGATAGGATCTATATAGGGAATCAGGTCCTCCTTCCTCCTGCCGATGACCCCTCTAGAGATAAAAATATATATATTTATTGGAATCAGGACCTCCTTCCGGTGACCCCTCTAGTGATATAAAGATCTATATGGAGGAATCAGGACCTCCTTCCTCCTGCCGGTGACCCCTCTAGTGATATAGAGATCTATATAGAGGAATCAGGACCTCCTTCCTCCTGCCGGTGACCCCTCTAGTGATATAAAGATCTATATAGAGGAATCAGGACCTCCTTCGTCCTGCTGATGACCCCTCTAGTGAAATAAAGATCTATATAGAGGAATCAGGACCTCCTTCCTCCCACTGGGGATCCTTCTGGTGATGAACCCCAAAAATCCCTTTGTTTCTCTACCGCCCTAGCCCTACTGTTTGCTCATTTCTAATGGTAGGTGCCCTCAGTAAGGCCGGGCAATGTTCAATCTAGGAAAGGACTTACATACACACTGCGCATGCGCAGGCGTTTTGACGCCATATTTAAACCGTTACTAATGCAACAAGTATTGGATCTCTTGGCACACAGGTTGCTTTACGACGGCGGGCTTTTATTTTTATTCTGGGATTCAGGTGGGAATGGGCTGTTCTTTTATTGCCATTTAGTCTGCACTATGAATAACCATCTTGTATTGGAGGGACTGATGGGGGGAGTGAGGAAGCCCCGGATGGGCTTGATGATCTACCGGCTTCATCGTGGCATGTCTCTGGCACTGCGTTGCGCATTGGGTCACTGTCGCTATCCACTCCTTATATGAATATACCCGTTTTGACAGAAGTGCCTATATACAGTGGGGCAAAAAAGTATTTAGTCAGCCACCAATTGTGCAAGTTCTCCCACAGTGCCAGACGTGTCCCCCTGCTTAAGCCAGTACATGTCCGGGCCCGTCTGACGTTTTCTAGAGAGCATTTGGATGATCCAGAAGAGGATTGGGAGAATGTCATATGGTCAGATGAAACCAAAATAGAACTGTTTGGTAGAAACACAACTCGTCGTGTTTGGAGGAGAGAGAATGCTGAGTTGCATCCAAAGAACACCATACCTACTGTGAAGCATGGGGGTGGCAACATCATGCTTTGGGGCTGTTTCTCCACAAAGGGACCAGGACAACTGATCCATGTACAGGACAGAATGAATGGGGCCATGTATTGTGAGATTTTGAGTGCAAACCTCCTTTCATCAGCAAGGGCATTGAAGATGAAACGTGGCTGGGTCTTCCAACATGACAATGATCCCAAACATACCGCCCGGGCAACGAAGGAGTGGCTTCGTAAGAAGCATTTCAAGGTCCTGGAGTGGCCTAGCCAGTCTCCAGATCTCAACCCCATAGAAAACCTTTGGAGGGAGTTGAAAGTCCGTGTTGCCCAGCGACAGCCCCAAAACATCACTGCTCTAGAGGAGATCTGCATGGAGGATGGGCCAACATACCAGCAACAGTGTGTGCCAACCTTGTGAAGACTTCCAGGAAACGTCTGACCTCTGTCATTGCCAACAAAGGATATATAACAAAGTATTGACATGAACTTTTCATATTCACCAAATACTTATTTTCCACCATAATTTGCAAATAAATTCTTTCCAGATCAGCCAATGTGATTGTCTGGATTTGTTTTCTCATTTTGTCTCTCATAGTTGAGGTCTCCCTATGATGCCAATTACAGGCCTCTCTCATCTTTGTAAGTGGGAGAACTTGCACAATTGGTGGCGGACTAAATACTTTTTTGCCCCACTGTACATGTAGACTTCTATTGAGTTCATTTGGCACTTTCTCTTTACTATGAGATCTGTGTCACCTGATTTGAAGAAGTATGATCTTTTTCTTCTGTAATCATTACCCTTGACCAATCAGGCACATGGTGTAGTAAATATTCATCTTCCCTTTATAGATTTCTTTTTGGCTTTAGAGCCTCATATCTGGTTCTGCCATCCCATTTTATGGTGATCCCAGTGTGAGAAATCTCTTGGGGGGTGTCTTCCCTTTCCCCCCACAAGCCAATTTTTATCGAGCCCCAGATGCATCGATGGTGAGCACATTAGCAGGAGACCATTTCTGTAATTGTGGCAAGTCAATTCACACAAGAATATTGGATGGTATGTAGTGTGGATATATTTTCCCGATTTTGCTGTTCCTAATGATGTTATTGTAGATTTTTATCAATGTCCGCTGTATTTATAGAATGTTTCTTGGCCAACCCTCCCCTTCTGCACTCCTTGAAGACCCCCCCCTGTTCTGAAACGCGTTGGGTCTGTCAGCTGAAGTTACATAGTTACATAGTTAGTCTGGTTATAATCCTACACCCACAGTTGAACCAGAGGAAGGCCGAAAAACCCAGCAAAGCACGATCCAATTTGCTCCTGTGGGGGGAAAAATTCCTTCCTGATCCCCCGAGAGGCAATCGGATATTCCCTGGATCAACTTTACCTATAAGTAAATATATACTATAGTTTTCGCTCCATAAGACACACCTAGGTTTTAGAGGAGAAAAACAAGAAAAAAAATATTCTGAACCAATGGACTTCAGACACAGTACAGGAGATGACCAGAGACTGCGGACACAGTACAGGAGATGACCAGAGACTGCGGACACAGTACAGGAGATGACCAGAGACTGCGGACACAGTACAGGAGATGACCAGAGACTGCGGACACAGTACAGGAGATGACCAGAGACTGCGGACACAGTACAGGAGATGACCAGAGACTGCGGACATAGTACAGGAGATGGTCAGAGACTGCGGACACAGTACAGGAGATGACCAGAGACTGCGGACATAGTACAGGAGATGGTCAGAGACTGCGGACACAGTACAGGAGATGACCAGAGACTGCGGACATAGTACAGGAGATGACCAGAGACTGCGGACACAGTACAGGAGATGACCAGAGACTGCGGACACAGTACAGGAAATGACCAGAGACTGCGGACATAATACAGGAGATGGACCAGAGACTGCGGACACAGTACAGGAGATGACCAGAGACTGCGGACAGTACAGGGAATGACCAGAGACTGCGGACACAGTACAGGAGATGACCAGAGACTGCAGACACAGTACAGGAGATGACCAGAGACTGTGGACATAGTACAGAAAATGACCAGAGACTGCAGACATAGTACAGGAGATGACCAGAGAGACTGCGGACAGTACAGGAGATGACCAGAGACTGCAGACACAGTACAGGAGATGACCAGAGACTGCGGACATAGTACAGAAAATGACCAGAGACTGCAGACATAGTACAGGAGATGACCAGAGACTGCGGACATAGTACAGGAGATGACCAGAGACTGCGGACATAGTACAGGAGATGACCAGAGACTGCGGACACAGTACAGGAGATGACCAGAGACTGCGGACATAGTACAGGAGATGACCAGAGACTGCGGACACAGTACAGGAGATGACCAGAGACTGCGGACATAGTACAGGAGATGACCAGAGACTGCGGACACAGTACAGGAGATGGTCAGAGACTGCAGACATAGTACAGGAGATGACCAGAGACTGCGAACAGTACAGATGACCAGAGACTGCGGACCTTTAGGGAGGGAGGGGGAGCGGGTACCTGAATTTGACAGGTACCTGCTCCCATTTCCGTGGAGTTCTCCTTCCTATACTGTGGGCACCCGACTTTGACAGCCGGGTGCCCACTGCGCATGCACGAGAAGCGCTGCGCTTTGTGAATGGCCCGGCGTCTTATGAGATCTGTTATGTGTCCCAGAAGACACCGGACCATTCACAAAGCGCATGCGCAGTGGGCACCCGGCTGTCACAGATGCCGGGGCGGGAAGAAGCCGGCGCAGGAAGACTACAGCACTGGACCGAGGAACAGATGAGTTCCTGCCACAGAGAACAGCTGAACGGCCGGCCCGGTATTCTGACATGGTGGCGGCGGAAATACCGGATCAGCCGCTTTATATTCGCTCCATAAGATGCACTGACATTTTCCCCCCTTTTTTTGGGAGCGAAAAATACGGTAAATAAAGTTCGGCTCCACTTGAAGACCCCCCCCGTTCTGAAACGCGTTGGATCTGTCAGCTGAAGTTACATAGTTAGTCTGGCTGAAAAAAAGACAAAGTCCATCCAGTTCGACCATTAAAAAAAAAAAGTTTATACTCCTACTCCCACAGTTGATCCAGAGGAAGGCCGAAAAACCCAGCAAAGCACGATCCAATTTGATCCTCTGGGGGGGGGGGGATAATCGGGTATTCCCTGGATCAACTTTACCTATAAGTAAATATATAAATATTAGTTCAGCTCCCTTTGAAGACCCCCCTGTCCTGAAATGCGTCCGGTCTGTCAGCTGAAGTTACATAGTTAGTCTGGCTGAAAAAAAGACAAAAGTCCATCCAGTTCGACCATTGAAAAAAAAAAAAGGTTATAATCCTACACCCACAGTTGATCCAGAGGAAGGCCGAAAAAAAAACAGTAAAGCACGATCCAATTTGCTCCTGCTGGGAAAAATTCCTTCCTGATCCCCCGAGAGGCAATCGGATATTCCCTGGATCAACTTTCCCTATAAGTAAATATATGAATTTAAGTTCACTCGTCATTCTGTCTTTCTTGGCCCACAGAAGAGGGAGAACAACCAGGGGCGGACTGACCATTTGGAAACTCGGGCACTGCCCGAGGGCCCGGTCAGTAGGGGGCCCCATGAGATGCTCCTGGTACCTTTTTCATAGGCTTTTTTGAGTTTTGGCAAGGACACAGGGGCCCCATGATCCCCTATTGCCCGGGGGCCCCATGAGTTGTCAGTCCGCTCCTGAGAACAACATACTTCAGCCTCCAGCGAGTTTACAGGCTTTCCTGCCATTATCTATAGAGAGTGTGACTTTAATGTCTGCACAATGTGTTCATCTATTGATGTTTTAAACTTTTGTAATAAAATAATTCACATTTCTGCTATTTGAGTTGTTAGGGAGCTCCCAGGGAGCGCGCAGGCAGTGAATGTGGAGGACGTTTATAAACGGCCACCCGCTCCTGCACTTCTCCCGTCCGCCCGTTTATGTACATGGGCCAGGCAGGAAGTGGTTAAGGCGGGATGGGCTCCTCCGGGCACACCTGACCTTAACCTATCCATTGATATATGTGCTCCTACTATGGAGGCTTTGGAAATTTTAGTTAGGTCCACACAGGGGTGTATTTACCACAAGGCATTTGCCTAGGGTGGCATTTTTCAGGGGGGCAGCACTGCCCCCTGGAAGAAGGGACACTTGCGTCTTGGGGACCAGGTGGGATCCCAGAGAGGCTGTGGGCTGCTTTCATGGTGTATGCAGAGCCTGAGTCTCGTTCCCGGGGATTTCCTGGGGGAATGTGTGTTAGTGGAAGACTCTCTTGGGTGGGGGAGGGGCAGCAGTGTTGTTGGTCAATGTCAGGCTCTCTTGGTGGGGGGGGGGGGTGCATCTGATTTTTGTGTTGCCTAGGGCAGCACATAACCTAAATACACCACTGGGTCCACAGCTGGGGCGGACTGACCATTTGGAAACTCGGGCACTGCCCGAGGGCCCAGGGTCAGTAGGGGGCCCCATGAGATGCCCCTGGTACCTTTCTCATGGGCTTTTTTGAGTTTGGGCAAGGACACAGGGGCCCCATGATCCCCATTGCCCGGGGGCCCCATGAGTTGTCAGTCTGCCCCTGGTCCACAGTATACAGAGGACCCTTGACATGGGACTGTGGCTTACGCATGTAATTGCAAATGTGTGCAAACTAAACCCTTTGGGGCCAAATTGGTTGTTTCGCAAGCTGGCTGGTAAGTGTTGCTGGGAAATCCTAGTCGCCCATCAGCGGTACAGCGTTTGTGGGGCCCTTTTGTGCAGCTCTGTGTGAAAGAGAAGAATCCTCATGCAATTCAGTTCAGTAGTTCTGGGGTATCCCATGCTCCCTTCACCCCATCCAAATTCAATTTTACAATAAAGCATCAAAAAGACACTCCTAGACAGGGCGGACTGACAACTCACGGGGCCCCCGGGCAATAGGGGATCATAGGGGCACCCGTGTCCTCGTCCACACCCCAAAAAAGCCTATGAAAAAACCAATGAAAGGTACCCGGGGCATCTCATGGAGCCCCCTACTGACCCCGGGCCCTCGGGCAGTGCTCGATTGCTCGAATGGTCAGTCTGCCCCTGCTCCTAGACCAGACATTCTCAACCAGGGTGCCCAGTCACCCTGGGGTGCCTTGAGGTTCCTTCAGGGGTGCCTTGGCAAAGTGTCTAAAAATTGCCCAAAATCTATATACAAGCCAGGGGTGGAACAAGCCTGACATTTAGTTACACAAAGCCACAGGTTTCCATTGTGCACCTTTATGACCTTCTAGCCGTTGGCGTCCTGACAACCAATGACATCATCATTTGATAAAGAGGATGTCAGCTGCCTGCACAGCATCCTAGTTTGACCCTCCCCCGCCCCTCTCCATCAGTGCTGGGGTCACATAGTTTTTCACATTTTAGAATGCGGTGCCTCCAGACTGTCCATCATTTTAAAGGGTGCCTCAGGGCTGTCCATAATTTTAAAGGGTGCCTCAGGGCTGTCCATAATTTTAAAGGGTGCCTCAGGGCTGTCCATAATTTTAAAGGTTGCCTCAGGACTGTCCATAATTTTAAAGGGTGCCTCGGGGCTGTCCATAATTTTAAAGGGTGCCTCTGGGCTGTCCATAATTTTAAAGGGTGCCTCAGGACCATGTCCATAATTTTAAAGGGTGCCTCTGGACTGTCCATAATTTTTTAAAGTGTGCCTCTGGACTGTCCATAATTTTTTAAAGGGTGCCTCAGGACTGTCCATAATTTTAAAGTGTGCCTCTGGACTGTCCATAATTTTTTAAAGGGTGCCTCTGGACTGTCCATAATTTTTGCCTCAAAGTGTGCCTCTGGACTGTCCATAATTTTTTTAAGGGTGCCTCAGGACTGTCCATAATTTTAAAGTGTGCCTCTGGACTGTCCATAATTTTTTAAAGGGTGCCTCAGGACTGTCCATAATTTTTTTAAAGGGTGCCTCAGGACTGTCCATAATTTTACAGGGTGCCTCATCTGGCAACTCTTCAGGGTTGGATCCTAAAAGTCTCATGTTTAGTAGAAGACGTCAGATCTTCGGTAACGTCTGAAGACCTTGACATGGTAATCTCAACACTTTCCAATTTTTTTACTTTGTAGCTTTTCTCTTCCAAAAAAAAAACTTTCAAAACAGTTCGCCCAGAACAGAGGTTGTTATTTTTCTCATCAGCTTAGAAATCTCTTTTAAAACAGCGGTAAAAAAAAAAAAAAAAAAAAAAAAAAAACAATTCCCATCCTATCAATATGGAGGGGGGTAAAGTTTTGGAGTTTGAAGAAATTGTTTCAGAAAAACTTTTTGTTCGCGTTTCCGATCATTACGAACGCCGGCTCCCCGCTTGACGAGCTGATGCCAGAGACAATGAGGAACGGCCGCATTTCCGCCCGGTAATTGATGTTCTGGTTGTTTTCTTATTGTTGGCAATATAAATATTGAACTTGAGAAACCCGTCTGTATTACATTTAATCTTTCCGCTTTCAAAATCGGCCCTCGGGGCATTCTCTGTGAATAATCCTCCTTTGCATCCCGCGGACGAGACGTACAGATTTCCAGTTTTTAAAGCCGTGTTGACACGCGCGGCATCTATTTGAGACTTCAAGAGTCGGCGATAATGCTTCGTTATGGGCATTTTTTGGGATGATATTTGGCGCCTAATGAGGCATTTTGGAAATAATGTATTATTACGGGAGAGGCGCAGATCTCCGCTTCCAGTTGTTAGCAAAGTTCTAAATAATACTTATCCGGGCTGATACAATTATGAGGGCAACGGAAACGGAGGAAAAAAAGATAAAGATGGCCACAATTTTACATTTCCAATTTTTAAAGTGCCACTTCCGTCGCCGTATTGTTCCTGTATTAACCCCGCCTCGCCTCCCGGGCACTTCTACCCCCTTCCTGCCTACTGGGTCACTTCTACCCCCTTCCTGCCAACCGGACACTTCTACCCCCACTTCTACCTGCCTACAGGGCACTTCTACCCCCTTCCTGCCTACAGGGCACTTCTACCCCCTTCCTGCCTCCCGGACACTTCTACTCCCTTCCTGCCTACCGGGCACTTCTTCTACCCCCCCCCTTGCCTGCTTACAGGGCACTTCTACCCCCTTCCTGCCTACAGGACACTTCTACCCCCTTCCTGACTACAGGACACTTCTACCCCCTTCCTGCCTACAGGACACTTCTACCCCCTTCCTGCTTACAGGGCACTTCTACCCCCCTTCCTGCCTACAGGACACTTGTACCCCCTTCCTGACTACAGGACACTTCTACCCCCTTCCTGCCTACAGGGCACTTCTACCCCCTTCCTGCTTACCGGGCACTTTTACCCCCTTCCTGCCTACCGGGCACTTCTACCCCCTTCCTGCCTACCGGGCACTTCTACCCCCTTCCTGCCTACCGGGCATTTCTACCCCCTTCCTGCCTTACCGGGCACTTTTACCTCCTTCCTGCCTACAGGACACTTCTACCCCCTTCCTGCCTGCCGGGCACTTCTACCCCCTTCCTGCCTACCGGGCACTTCTACCCCCTGCCTCCTGCCTACAGGACACTTCTACCCCCTTCCTGCCTACAGGGCACTTCTACCCCCTTCCTGCCTACAGGGCACTTTTTTGCCTACCTCCTTCCTGCCTACAGGGCACTTCTACCCCCTTCCTGCCTCCTACCGGACACTTCTACCCCCTTCCTGCCTACCGGGCACTTCCTACCCCCTTCCTGCCTACTGGGCACTTCTACCCCCCTTCCTGCCTACAGGGCACTTCTACCCCCCTCCTGCCTACAGGGCACTTCTACCCCCTTCCTGCCTACAGGGCACTTTTACCCCCCTTCCTGCCTATTGGGCACTTCTACCCCCTTCCTGCCTATTGGGCACTTCTACCCCCTTCCTGCCTACCGGGCACTTCTACCCCCTTTCTGCCTACCAGGCACTTCTACCCCCTTCCTACCTACCGGGCACTTCTTACCCCCTTCCTGCCTACAGGGCACTTCTACCCCCTTCCTGCCTACCGGACACTTCTACCCCCTTCCTGCCTACCGGGCACTTCTGCCCCCCCCTTCCTGCCTACCGGGCACTTCTGCCCCTTCCTGCCTACCGAGCACTTCTACCCCCTTCCTGCCTATCGGACACTTCTACCCCCTTCCTGCCCACCGGGCACTTCTACCCCCTTCCTGCCCACCGGGCACTTCTACCCCCTTCCTGCCTACAGGGCACTTCTATCCCCCCTTCCTGCCTACAGGACACTTCTACCCCCTTCCTGCCTACCGGGCACTTCTACCCCTTCCTGCCTACAGGACACTTCTACCCCCTTCCTGCCTACCGGGCACTTCTACCCCCTTCCTGCCTACAGGACACTTCTACCCCCTTCCTGCCTACAGGACACTTATACCCCCTTCCTGCCTACCGGACACTTTCTACCCCCTTCCTGCCTACCGGACACTTCTACCCCCTTCCTGCCCACCAGGCACTTCTACCCCCTTCCTGCCTACAGCGCGCTTCTACCCCCTTCCTGCCTACAGGGCACTTCTATCCCCTTCCTGCCTACAGGACACTTCTACCCCCTTCCTGCCTACCGGGCACTTCTACCCCCTTCCTGCCTACCGGGCACTTATACCCCCTTCCTGCCTATCGGACACTTCTACCCCCTTCCTGCCCACCGGGCACTTCTACCCCCTTCCTGCCTACCGGGCCTACCCCCTTCCTGCCCAGGGCCTACAGGCACTTCTACCCCCTTCCTGCCTACAGGGCGCTTCTACCCCCTTCCTGCCTACAGGACACTTCTACCCCCTTCCTGCCTACCGGGCACTTCTACCCCCCTTCCTGCCTACAGGACACTTCTACCCCCTTCCTGCCTACCGGGCACTTCTACCCCCTTCCTGCCTACAGGACACTTATACCCCCTTCCTGCCTACAGGACACTTATACCCCCTTCCTGCCTACCGGACACTTCTATCCCCTTCCTGCCCACCGGGCACTTCTACCCCCTTCCTGCCTACAGCGCACTTCTATCCCCTTCCTGCCTACAGGACACTTCTACCCCCTTCCTGCCTACCGGGCACTTCTACCCCCTTCCTGCCTACCGGGCACTTCTACCCCCTTCCTGCCTACCGGGCACTTATACCCCCTTCCTGCCTACCGGACCTTCTACCCCCTTCCTGCCTACCGGGCACTTATACCCCCTTCCTGCCCAGGCCAGTTTTCAGCTTTCAGCACTGTCACATTTTGAATGACAATTGCGCGGTCATGCAACACTACCCATATGAAATTTTTATCATTTTTTTTTCACACAAATAGAGCTTTCCTTTGGTGGTATTTAATTGCCGTGGGTGTTTTATTTTTTGCGCTATAAACAAAAAAAGAGCAAAATATATGTTAAAAAAAAAAAGTTTTTCTTTGTTTCTATTATAAAATTTTGCAAACGGTAATTTTTCTCCTTCACTGATGTGCGTTTATGAGGTTGCACTGATAGGCAGCACAGATGGGCACTGATAGGCAGCATTGGTGGGCACTGATGAAGTGGCACGAATAGGCAGCATTGGTGGGCACTGATAGGAGGCACTGGGGGTGCACAGGGGGCATGTTTGGATGGCGTCCATGGATGTCGTCCCAGAACTAGACAACCGCGCTGTAGCCATCTTTCGGCTATAGCATGGTAGGGAAGAGGTTAAAGTAGAACTGAAGGCAATTTTTGGGGGGGTAGAGTAAGGGAGGGGGGTATAACCCCTAGCAGGCTTCTTTTTTTGTTATATGTGTCCCCATTGGGGATATTCCCTTCCATTCCTGTCCAATAGTCCCAACAGGAAGTGAGAGACAGCAAAAAAAAAGTCAGCCAGAGCAGAGAATGTGGGGTCCCCAGCTGGAGCGCTGGTAACAGGGCCTCTGTCTAGCACCTACCCTGTCTTCATGGCTCCAGGGAGTTGGGGCAGTCGGCCCCTCACCCCAGCAGCACACGAGCCAAGGAACGGTAAAGTCCTCACAGCTGAGGCGCTGGCAACAGGGAAGAGTGCCACTGGCCTCTCTCTAGCACCTACCATGACTCCAGGGAGTTGGGGCAGTCGGCCCCTCTCTCCCCAGCAGCAGACCAAGCCCTGAAACGTTAAAGACCTCCCAGCTGCAGCGCTGGCAACACGCCTCTGGCCTCTGCCTAGCTCCTACCCTGTCTTCACAGCTCCAGGAAGTTGGCCATGTTGACCCCTCTCCCCAGCAGCACACCGAGCCCTGGAATGGTAAAGATCTCACAGCTGCGGCACTGGCAACAGGGCAAAATGCCACTGGCCTCTGACTATGTCGGAGATCGCTGCGGTGCTGGTCCCGGCGCAGGCGCAGTGCGCCGCCCTGTGCAGGGACGTGGGCATAGGTCCTGGCCGTCCGCGGCGTTCAAGCCCCGCGCACACGCAGTAGAGGCCGCGGGCGCGCGCTTGGCACCAATGACAGCGCAGGGTGGGATATTTAAATGGCCCTGAGCTGTCATTCAGTGCCTTCTGGTCTTTCCTTGTATCCTGTATCTGCGATCCTGTGCTAAGTGAGTTATTGACCCGGATTGTACCTGACCTTGTTGCCTTCTCCTGCCCAGACCCTTGCTTTGCCTGACCTCTCTCCTGAATGCCCCCGTTTAGATCTGACCTTCCGTTACTGACCTGGCGTGTGACCCGACTACTCTCTGCCCGCTGCTTTGTACCGCTCCGTCCCCTCAGTTACCGACCCGGCCTGTTTGACCTTGCACTTGCTCAGCCATCCATCCATCCAAACGGGATCACCCGACCTCCTCATATCAGGCTCTTCCCCGAGGGAGCCCCTGGCGAGTAAAGCTACCACTGACGGGTGTACTCAGTAGCCACGACCTGGTCTCAGGGTACTTCAAGTCCATCCCCACCATCAGGGGCCCTGGTGAACACATACCCTGGGGCTTAGATTCCGTGTGCTGGGGACGTCTGACCAGTGGAGTGCTAGTGGTGCCGCCAGGCGGTCCCTTACAGCCTAGCTCCTACCCTGTCTTCACGGCTCCAGGGAGTTGGCCAAGTCAACCCCTCTCCCCAGCAGCACACCAAGCCCCAGAATGGTAAAGGGCTCCAGGGAGTTGGACACACAGTGGAGATCCTTCCATCCAGCACCAGCCTGTAGGTAGGCCCTCCTCCCTGGGACCCCCTCTAAGGCTCTACACTCTAGCATTTTCTCTTAGTCCATCTTTCACCTGACTCCAACACTACACAGGCTCTGCCACATTTAAGGGTTGATTTAGCCATCATCCCCAGCTTCCTCCCTGGGATTGGCCAAGTTCGCTTTAAACATGCAAATCTGGGCCTCCTCCCCTCCTCCACCACTCTTACTGAAAGTTCCAGCAGTTTCTGGAAGGGTGGAAGAGCTCCAGAAGCCCTGACCAGTAGAACCTCCCTGCCTGTACTGAGGTGACCTCTGTACCTCACTCCCAGACTGACTCTTTCCAGGCCTCTACATGTGGAGAATGAAGAGGTTACGGGAATCTGCTTGGAGGAAAAGACCAGAACTCTGGACCAACGAGTGGATTCTCCACCACGATAATGCTCCTGCACATGATGCAGTAAGTGTTCCTGGCCCAAAAATCCATTCCAAAACTTGGCCCAACCACCTTATTCCCCTGACTTAGCACCCTGTGACTTTTGGATGTTTCCTAAACGTAAAAAATGCCTTTGAAGGACACAGATTTAATGACATTCTGGACATCCAGCACACCGTGACAAAGAAAACAGGAAGCGCAACGTTCTGAAGAACGTTTCCAGCAGGAGCACGTGGCCTCGCAGAACTGGACTTTTATTCGTGTGGCCGCATATTTATGTACCTGTCTTTGTGCTGGGAGCGCGCCGCACTGTGCGCTCCCAGCTCAAAGACCAGGGTGTCACTGAAAGCCCTGGATCCCGTTCTAACAATCGGGACCCGGGACTCCCGATTCTGGGTCACATGATGGCTGTGATAGCCTCTGGTTGGCTATCACAGTGATCAGTCACTGTATAGCCCCCCCCCCTTTTTTTTATTTATTTTCTCTATGAATGGAGGAGAGAGATACATTGTATCTCTCAGGGGCGGACTGACAACTCATGGGGCCCCCGGGCAATAGGGGATCATGGGGCCCCTGTGTCCTGGCCCACACCCAAAAAAAGCCTATGATAAAGCCAATGAAAGATACCAGGGGCATCTCATGGGGCCCTCTACTGACCCCGGGCCCTCGGGCAGTGCCCAAGTGCTTGAATGGTCAGTCCGCCCCTAGTATCTCTCTAACTCGTGGCATAGAGAAAAAAATATGTTTGTTAAAAAATAAAATAAATAAATAATAATAATAAATCAATAAATATTAAAAAATAAAGAAAAAATACCTAGATCAAGGTTTGATCTAGTTCAGTGCCAGGGTAAGTGTTTGGGTCAAGGTCAGGGTCAAAGTCAAAAGGTCAGGGTCAAAGGTCAGGATTTTTTTTTACATTTTTTTTTTTCAAATTGGTGTTGGTGTCAGCGTGTTTTAGGGAGAAAAAAAAAAAGTGCGCACTATTGTTTCTGGACTGTACTCCGGGTACAAACAACAAATAACATCCACATATATGGTATCGCTGCAATCGTCAACAGCTGGAAAATTTATTTTGGGTTGTTCCTTGGTGGTAGGTTATGGTAGTAACAAGTAATTAAAAAAAATATATATTTTTTTTACTATTTCGGGCCCGTTTTCCTTTGATAATAATAAAAAAAAATTGTACACCCCTTGAAGATTAGGGACCTTAGATTGTACACCCCTTGAGGGTTAGGGACCTTAGATTGTACACCCCTTGAGGGTTAGGAACCTTAGATTGTACAACCCTTGAGGGTTAGGGACCTTAGATTGTACGCCCCTTGAGGGTTAGGGACCTTAGATTGTACACCCCTTGAGGGTTAGGGACCTTAGATTGTACACCCCTTGAGGGTTAGGGACCTTAGATTGTACACCCCTTGAGGGTTAGGGACCTTAGATTGTACACCCCTTGAGGGTTAGGGACCTTAGAGTGTACACCCCTTGAGGGTTAGGGACCTTAGATTGTACACCCCTTGAGGGTTAGGGACCTTAGATTGTACAAACCCTTGAGGGGCTTAGGGACCTTAGATTGTACACCCCTTGAGGGTTAGGGGGCCTTAGATTGTACGCCCCCTGACAGCTTGAGGGTTAGGGACCTTAGATTGTACACCCCTTGAGGGTTAGGGACCTTAGATTGTACACCCCCTTGAGGGTTAGTGACCTTAGATTGTACAACCCTTGAGGGTTAGGGACCTTAGATTGTACACCCCTTGAGGGTTAGGGGCCTTAGAGTGTACGCCCCTTGAGGGTTGGGGACCATAGATTGTACACCCCTTGAGGGTTAGGGACCTCAGATTGTACACCCCTTGAGGGTTAGGGACCTTAGATTGTACACCCCTTGAGGGTTAGGGACCTCAGATTGTACACCCCTTGAGGGACACTTAGGGTCCTTAGATTGTACGCATAGGAAGCACGCAGTAAAGGGAGATGGAAAAATAGAGGGCCGGCTGATCTGGTGGAACTTTAATATCCCTTTAAACATAATAAATTGAACGACTTTTGTTGAATTTGGTTTCAGCTGAGAGATTAAAAGAAAATTAAACCGCTTAGCCTGCAAGCTCCCATAAAACTGCCTAAAGTTTGAACTCCAAATGTTAATTTGGCACCATTGTTGCTCTGGCGTGCTGCGAACGGCAAATAAAAAAAAAAAAAGCTCCAGCTTGCGTCGCCTTTCCAACAGTCCACTTTATGTCCAAAACAATAGCTGAAAACCTGGGCAAGAGGGTGCGTTTCTTCAAAAATGAAAAGCATCATAAACCTGACGCTGCTGATTTGTCGAATTGCCAAGTCGTTCGATTTTTTTTCCCTATAATTGTATCAGAAAATTACAGTATTAAACAGAGGCACACTGCCATCTACAGGCTACCTTGGGCAAACTGAAACCATTTATTGTTTTCGAAAGAAAACCTTCAGCTTACTGTACGGGCGATCGATATGCCATAGCCAATAATAGCAATCACATAATCAGGGGATCAAAGGTGAAAGCTGGGATTGAGGTTCTTTATTAACCACTTCCAGTCCGGACACTTTCACCCCCTTCCCAGTCCGGACACTTTCACCCCCTTCCAGTCCGGACACTTTCACCCCCTTCCAGTCCGGACACTTTCCACCCCCCCCCATTCCAGTCCGGACACTTTCACCCCCTTCCAGTCCAGACACTTCCCCCCCTTCCAGTCCGGACACTTTCACCCCCCTTCCAGTCCGGACACTTTCCCCCCCTTCCAGTCCGGACACTTTCACCCCCTTCCACTCTGGACACTTTCCCCCCCTTCCACTCCGGACACTTTCCCCCCCCCTTTCCCCCCCACATCCACTCCGGACACTTTCCCCCCCCTTCCAGTCCGGACACTTTCATCCCCTTCCAGTCCGGACACTTTCCCCCCTTCCAGTCCAGACACTTTCTCCCCCCTTCCAGTCCAGACACTTTCACCCCCTTCCAGTCCGGACACTTTCACCCCCTTCCAGTCCGGACACTTTCACCCCCTTCCAGTCCGGAGACTTTCACCCCCTTACAGTCTGGACACTTTCCCCCCCTTCCAGTCCGGACACTTTCCCCCCCCTTCCAGTCCGGACACTTTCCCCCCCTTCCAGTCCGGACACTTTCCCCCCCTTCCAGTCCATACACTTTCAGCCCCTTCCAGTCCGGACACTTTCACACCCCTTCCAGTCCGGACACTTTCACCCCCTTCCAGTCCGGAGACTTTCACCCCCTTCCAGTCTGGACACTTTCCCCCCCTTCCAGTCCGGACACTTTCCCCCCTTCCAGTCTGGACACTTTCACCCCCTTCCAGTCCGGACACTTTCCCCCCCTTCCAGTCCGGACACTTTCCCCCCCCTTCCAGTCCGGACACTTTTACCCCCTTCCAGTCCGGACACTTTCCCCCCTTCCAGTCCGGACACTTTCCCCCCCTTCCAGTCCGGACACTTTCACCCCCTTCCAGTCCGGACACTTCCCCCCCCCCTTCCAGTCCGGACACTTTCCCCCCCCCCCCTTCCTGCCCAGGCCAGTTTTCAGCTTTCAGCACTATCACACTTTGAATGACAATTGCGCGGTCATGCAACACTGTACCCATATGAATTTTTTAGCATTTTTTTGAGACATTAAACTTTATTTTGGTGGTATTTATTCACCACTGGGATTTTTATTTGTTTTTTGCTATATAAATAAAAATGTCCAAAAATTTTGAAAAAAAGTGTTTTTCTTATAAAATTTTGCAAGTAAATAATCTTTCTTCATAAATCTTAGTTTATAACCAAAAATTATTTTTCTAAAAAATTTTTTACATTTTTATTTTATTTTTTTTTGTATTATTATTTATGTTTTTTTAACATACTGTCACCCTAGCAGTACAGGGTTACCATGGTGACACTGTACTACTTGTGGGGGGTGATGAAGTTTTTTTTTTTTTTTTACACTGATTGCTCTTACACACCCATAAAGGCTGTAAAAGCAATAATTTCTCCTTCTCTCTGGCTGCATTCTTGCAGCCATTGAGAACTACTATGTGAGCTGTGATTGGTCACAGCTTGTCACATGATACAAGGCTGTTGTGAATAGCCCTGTACCATGTGACCTCTGTGATCATTCACAGATTTCAGAAGTGACATCTTGCTTACTACTATTCATGTGATCACTGATTGGCCAATCAGTGATCACATGATCAGGACCTCACACAGAGGTTACGTACAATGATTGGTGTTCCACTGTGTCCGTAGGACACAGCGGGCACCAGGTCGCGGTGCTGCGTGCTCCCAGGGAGTGCGCACAAGCAGGGAGCGGGGAGGACGTTTATAAATGGCCACCCGCTCCTGCACTGCTCCCATCTGACCATTTATATACATGGGCCGGACGGGAAGTGGTTAATGCATCTTCACCATCTTCGTCATGGGCAGGGGTCAGGATCAGAGATCAGAAGATATAGCAAGAGAGTGGCTCCCACCAACCAGCAGGGAAAGTCTACAAGCAGGTCACCCTGGTGGATGAAGTGGGCTTACCTGAGGTGTGGGGTCTAAGAACTAACCAGAGCTCCTGATGGTGGAGATGAGTTTTGCTGCATGTTAGTACCAGGCCGTGGTCCTCAGGATCACCCAACCAGTAGGTGAGCAAGCTGGAATCCTTTAGCAGATAGAGCAGGTAAGGGTCAATCAGAAGTGTAGTCAGTAAATAGGAAAAAGAATGGCAACAAGTGGTTGAAGGCTGGGATCAAGCAGAATCATAGTCAAGGAACAAGCCGAAGGTCAGTAACAAGTGGTCACAGGTTGGGATCATGCAGATTTATAGTCAAAGAACAAGCCGAAGGTCGGTAACAAGTGGTTGCAGGTTGGAATCAAGCGGAAGCGTAGTCAAGGAAGAAGCCAAAGGTTGGCAATGAGTGGTTACAGGTTGGAATCAAGCGGAAGCGTAGTCAAGGAACAAGCCGAAGGTCTGTAACAAGTGGTCGTAGGTTGAGATCATGCAGATTTGTAATCAAGGAACAAGCCGAAGGTTGGCAATGAGTGGTTGCAGGCTGGGATCAAGCAGAATCATAGTCAAGTAACAAGCCGAAGGTCTGTAACAAGTGGTTGCAGGTTAGGATCAAGCGGAAGCATAGTCAAGGAACAAGCCGTAGGTCTGTAACAAGTGGTCGTAGGATGAGATCATGCAGAAGTGTAGTCAAGGAACAAGCCGAAGGTCGGTAACAAGTGGTCGCAGATTGAATTCATGCAGATTTGTAGTCAAAGAACAAGCCAAAGGTCGGTAACAAGTGGTTGTAGGTTGGAATCAAGCAGAAGCATAATCAAGGAACAAATCGAAGGTCGGTAGCAAGTGGTTGCAGCCTTGGATCAAGCAGATTTGTAGTCAAGCAACAAACCAAAGGTTGGCAATGAGTGGTTGCAGGTTGGAATCAAGCAGAAGCATAGTCAAGGAAGAAGCCAAAGGTTGCTAATGAGTGGCTGCAGGTTGGAATCAAGCGGAATTGTAGTCTAAGGGTGGGAACAAACCAAGCGGGTGCTCCCCGCAATCAGGTTTTGGCAATGAGATTATGGCTGCAGGTTGGAATCAAGCGGAATTGTAGTCAAGGAACAAGCCGAAGGTCGGTAATAGGTGTGGGTTGCAGAATGGAATCAAGCGGAAAAGTGTTAGAGGATCAAGCCAAGGGTTGGTAATGGTGTGGGAGAGGGTTAAGGATCAATTGTGGTGGCGCGGCGGCAGTGATGACACTAAGACCTGGGATGCAAAACCAACATATAAAGAATTGCAGAGCAGTTACAACAACCCCGCGGTTTAGAACGCCTGTCTGGGAACTCACTGTCAATGCAGTGGAGAGTCAGTAGTTTAGACCCAAGCTTCTGGCAGTGCCTGCTGATGGAGGCGGTGTGCGGCAAAGTGGGAGCCTCTGGGAGTGCATACATAGGCCCTATGCCTTCCCAATTCCACGGGAACCTTTCCCTACCACTAGTGCTGTCCCTGTCAGGTGGGTGAACTCCCCTGTACTAGTCAAATGCTTGCCAAAACCAAGACTGGACTGAGGAAACCATAGACAAAGCTTCTCCTGACTTCCTCTCCAATTGCAGTACCACTCTGGTTGTGCGCCACCTACACTGGAGGAAAGAAACTGCACCTGCCTACAAACGCGTAGTAGCTAAAACACGGTTGGCAGCAGAAGTGACAAGAGCACGATATTGGCTGGAGAAGGCACAACAATCTGGCAAACAGGAAATGCAAAGGCATGGTCAAAATAAAAAAAGTTATGGAAGAAGCAAAGAGTTCAAGGTTCACCAGAAACAAGGTTCAAGGCAGTAACTTTTCAGGAGGCTGTGTAGTATCTCAGGTGGCTCAGCAAGAAGCGACAGCATCAGACACAGCAGAGGTCGCAGGTTCAGACCGAGGTCCTGACTATGGTGTATTGTGTTGAGGAAAGAGTTTGCTGGGGGAAAGGGGCCAAATTGTGACATTTTGTACCTGTGGGGATTCCAATTTCAAGAGGAACTCAAATAATCAGGGACCTCCGATTCCTATTGTACTGCCTGCGATGTAAAGCGTAGAATTAACTGCTGGAGCTATATAAATCCTGTATTATAATAATATTAATGATAAATAAGAACATCCTTGACTTATAACATTTAGTTGCTTGTATTTCTTA
Organism: Staurois parvus; assembly: GCA_951230385.1. NCBI lineage: Eukaryota > Metazoa > Chordata > Amphibia > Anura > Ranidae > Staurois > Staurois parvus. Next base: position 218,724 of record CATNWA010016837.1, on the reverse strand, counting down.
TCAGTTGTCCCACATGGAAGAACAATATATTTTAAATATATTTTAAAAATATTCTTCTCAATATACTGACATATTTTTGAAATACTACAATTTTGGCAGAATTCAATATATTTCAAATATATTTCAATATATATATATATATATATGGTATGTTGAAGTGCATTTTTATTACAAAATATATGAAAAAAATATTTTTAAAAATACATTTTCAAATATACTGTATGTCTTTAAAAATAAATTTTAATCTACATTTTTGGAATGCATTTACAAATATATGTAGAAATATGCGTTTAAAATTACTTTTTTCTATGTTAAATAAAATCTGAAGAATATTTTTTTTTTAATATATATTTTTAAAAATATTTTTTTCTACTATAGTTTGTAATATATAAAAAACTAATTTTAACATTATATATATATACAGTTGCAAGAAAAAGTATGTGAACCCCTTGGAATTACGTGGAGTTTTGCATGAATTGGGCATAAAATGTGCTCTGAACGTCATCTAAGTCACAACAATAGAAGAACACAGTCTGCTGAACATAATACTACACAAACATTAGATGTTGCCATGGTTTAATTGCACATAACATGTAAACATTCACAGTGCAGGGAGGAAAAAGTATGTGAACCTTTGGACTTAATAACTGGGTTGACCCTCCTATGGCAGTAATAACCTCAACCAAATGTTTCCTGTAGTTGCAGATCAGACCTGCACAATGATCTGGAGTCATTTTGGGACCACTCTTCTTCACAAAACTGTTTCAGTGTAGCAATATTCTTTGGAGGTCTGGTGTGAATCGCTCTCTTAAGGTCATGCCACAGCATTTTAATGGGGTTGAGGTCAGGACTCTGACTGGGCCACTCCAGAAGGGCGTATTCTGTGCTGTTGCAGAGGTCCATTGTTTTGTTGAATTACTTGTATGCTTTGGGTCATTGTCCTGTTGCATCACCCATCCTCTGCGGGAGCTTCAGTTGGCGGACAGATGGTCGTACGTTTTCCTGCAAAATGTCTTGATAAACTCTGGAATTCATTTTCCCATCAATGACAACAATCCATCCAGGCCCTGAGGCAGCAAAGCAGCCCCAAACCATGATGTGCTCCCTCCGCCATGTTTCACAGTGGGGATGAGGTTTTGATGTTGGTGTGCTGTGCCTTTTTTTCTCCACACATAGTGTTGTATGTTCTTCTTTTTTTTTCCAAACAACTCAATCTTGGTTTCATCTGTCCTCTTTTTCAGTATATTCTGCCAGTAGTGCTGTGGAACATCCAGGTGCTCTTTTGCAAACTTTAAACGTGCTGCAATTTAAACTTCTTTTTGGACAGCAATGGCTTCCTCCGTGGTGTCCTCCCATGTACTCCATTCTTGTTTCATGTTTTCCTTATTGTAGATGTGTCAACAAAATGTTAGCATGTGCCAGAGATTTCTGTAGGTCTTTAGCTGACACTCTGGGATTCTTATTTACCACTCATGCAGCATTCTGCGCTGTGCTCTTGCAGTCATTTTTACAGGACGGATACGCCCAGGGAGAGTAGCAACAGTGCTAAACTTTCTCCATTTGTAGACAGTCTGTTTTACCGTGGACACATGAACATCAAGGCTTTTGGAGATACTTTTGTAACCCTTTCCAGCTTCATGCAAGTCAACAATTCTTGATGGTAGGTCTTCTGAGAGCTCTTTTCTGCGAGGCATGGTTCACATCAGACAGTGCTTCTTGAAACCAGTAAACCCAAAACAGGTGTGTGTTTTTTAGGGGCAGGACAGCTGTCAGCAACACATCCAATATCATCACACTGATTGGAGTCAAGGTTGGCTCACTCCTGGCTCCAATTAGCTCTGGGAGAAGTCATTAAGCTAGGGCCTCACATACTTTTTCCTCCCTGCACTGTGAATGTTTACATGTTATGTGCAATTAAACCATGGCAACATCTAATGTTTGTGTAGTATTATGTTCAGCAGACTGTATTCTTCTATTGTTGTGACTTAGATGACATTCAGAGCACATTTCATGCCCAGTTCGTGCAAAACTCCACGTAATTCCAAGGGGGTTCACATACTTTTTCTTGCAACTGTATATATATATATATATATATATATATATATATAAAAACATAAACATGTTGAAATGTGTTGTTTTTTCATATATACAAAATAAATGGAATGGAAAAATTATTCTTAAAAAAATATTTTTCATATAATTTGTATACATGCAATATAAATATAATATATATATATATTGTATGTGTGTATATATATGTGTGTATATATATATATAATTTTTTTATTTATTTGTTTGTTTGAAATATATTGATATATTGAATACGCCCAAAATTGTACTATTTCAAATATATGTCAATGTATTTAAGAAAAATATTTTTAAAATATATTTAAAATATATTTTTCTTCCATGTGGGGTGTCACAGATGTAGGAAGTCCTGAGGAAAAAAAAGCTGGAAAGTTGGAGACAAGTTGCTTGAGAGTAAATTCAATGTATTAATATTAAAGTTACTCTCGAGCAACTTGTCTCCAATTTTCCAGCTCCTTTTTCCTCTGGACTTCCTACATCTGTGACACCCCACATGGAAGAAAAATATATTTTAAATATACTTTAAAAATATTTTTCTCAAATATATTGACATATATTTGAAATACTACAGTTTTGGCCGTATTCTATATATTTCAAACAAAAAAAAAATATTTTAAATATGGATATGGCTATGGATATAATGGATATGGATGCTGAAGTGTGTTTTTTATATATTACAAAATATATGAAAAATAGTTTAAAAAAATACTTTTCCATATATTTTGTAATATATAAAAAAACATAGTTTAACATGTTTATTTACATGGAAGAAAAATATATTTTAAATATATTTTGCTCAAATGTATTGACATATATTTGAAATACTACAATTTTGGCCGTATTCAATATATTTAAAACAAAAATATATATTTTAACCAGTTCAATACCGGGCAATTTTACACCTTCCTGCCCAGGCCAGTTTTCAGGTTTCAGCGCTCTCACACTTTGAATGACAATTGCGCGGTCATACAACATTGTACCCAAACTAAAATTTTATCATTTTCTTCACACAACTAGAGCTTTCTTTTGGTGGTATTTAATCACCGCTGGGGCTTTTATTCTTTGCTAAATTAACAAAAAAGACCAAAAATTTTGAAAAAAAACACGTTTTTCTTTGTTTCTGATATAAAAGTTTGCAAATAAATAATTGTTCTTCATAAATTTAGGCCGAGATGTATTCTGCTACATGTCTTTGGGGAAAATAACCCAAATTAGGATGTATTATTTAGTTTGTAGGAAAGTTATAGAGTTCACAAACTATGGTATAGATCTGAATATTGATCAATCCTGAAGTACTGACAGCCAATCTAATTTCTTGAGGTCCCAGAATGTCAGGACAGTACAGATGTCCCCCAAATGTGAGAAAGGTACAGATATCCCCCAAATGTCAGAACAGTACAGATATCCCCCAAATGTCAGGACGGTACAGATATCCCCCAAATGTCAGACGGTACAGATATCCCCCAAATGTCAGGACGGTACAGATATCCCCCAAATGTCAGAACGGTACAGATATCCCCCAAATGTCAGGACAGTACAGATGTCCCCCAAATGTCAGGACGGTACAGATATCCCCAAATGTCAGAACGGTACAGATACCCCCAAATGTCAGGACAGTACAGATATCCCCCAAATGTCAGAACGGTACAGATACCTCCCAAATGTCAGGACAGTACAGATATCCCCCAAATGTCAGAACAGTACAGATATCCCCCAAATGTCAGAACAGTACAGATACCCCCAAATGTCAGGACAGTACAGATACCCCCCAAATGTCAGGATGGTACAGATATCCCCCAAATGTTAGAACAGTACAGATATCCCCCAAATGTCAGAACAGTACAGATATCCCCCAAATGTCAGAACAGTACAGATATCCCCCAAATGACCCCTTTTTGCAGAGTAGACAGACCGACGTACTTCATAAGAGGCATGGCAAATTTTTTGAAGTTGTATTTTTTTTGTCATAATTTTTTGGAAAATTAAAAAAATTAGTTTCACTATTTTTTCTTTACATCCTGTCACCAGTGCAGTACAGCGTCATCATATAACTGGCATGGCGGTGATCAGGGACACTGATTTATAACAGTATGAAAAAAAATATATATATATATTTTTTTTTAATATTATTTTTTATTTTTTATTACATTTTTTTTCTTTTTCCTTATTTTGTTTTTCATATTTCACTATGACCAGAGTAGTACAATGTTACCATAGTAACATTGTACTACTTTGGGGAAGTGATCAGTATTTTTTTTTTTTTTTTTTTTACACAATTTGATTACAGCAAAGAATTACTTTGCTATAAGCAAGCATTTACCTGAATGACATCGATTCATTTAGGTTTTTTTTTTTTTTTGTGCTTAGCTGTGATTTGGCCACAGCTAATCACATGACATGTGCATGTGATCACTGTGACCATTCACAGCTAGACACTAGTATACAATGGATGGCATGAATGAAGCCATCCATTGTATACAACTGTCATGTGACCTGTTGTGATTGGTCACAGCAGGTCACATGGTACCGGCAACGGGGCCAATACTCAGAATCTGTCATTGGCCGTGTCCGAGGTACATGGCCGGTGACAGATCGCGCCGCTCTGCAACCGCGCAAACTGCGCATGTGCGGGAGGACGCCAAATGGCGTACACCCCGGAAAGCTAAAGCATTTTTGGGCCGCCAAACGGCTATAGGCCGGGTGGCTAATGGTTAAATTTTTTTTTATATATTACAAAATATATGAAAAATATTTAAAAAAATACTTTTCCCTATATTTTGTAATATATAAAAAACACAATTTAACATGTTTATTTACATGGAAGAAAAATATATTTGAAATACTACAATGTTGGCCGTATTCAATATAATAAATTTAGTTTCAGCTGAGAGATTAAAGGAAAATGAAAACGCCTGAGCCTGACAGCTCCCATAAAACTGCTCAAAGTTTGATCACCAAATGTTAATTTGGCGCCGTTGTCGCTCTGGCGTGCTGCGGACGGCCAGCTTGCATTGTTCCTGTCGCCTTGCAAACAGTCCACTTGATGTCGTCACTCGGAGTCCAGAACAATTGCTGAAAACCTGGGCGAGACGCGCTTTTTTTTTTTTTTTTTTTAATGAAAAGCATCATTAGGCTGACGGCGTGGATTCGTTGAAGTGCCAGGTAATGATTTTACAGGTAATTAGATTTTAACAGGCAGAAACAAATTCCTATCCGGCTCTTGTTTATGGCGAGGTAATGATGGATGGACGATCGAGCAATCTGTTGTTTTTTAGGCGCACCAAATTTCTTAATGCCCTAAAGCAAATGAAATATTACATGTCAGGAAGTGATCAGCGACTGTATAAAACACATTAGTGGCCTCTTTGTTGTGGCTTTTCTTAATCGGAGATCGTTCATCATGTCAGTGGAAGATGGAGCGTCGGGGGTTATCGCCGCCATGGAGAAAAATGGTTGTGAGTCCGAGAGGTCAGGAGGACGAGATAATATTTGGGGTTAGTGTGGCCTTTGTGGAGAACGGGTCAATCTGGGAACATTGTTACTTCAGAGATAACGTTTATCGAATTGTAATTAGTTACATACAATCATCTACCATATATAGACAATATATTGCCGAAAGTATTGGGCCCCGCCCTTTCCATGCACATGACCTTTAATGGCTTCCCAGTCTTAGTCCGTAGGGTTCAGTATTGAGTTGGCCCCGCCCTTTCCACACACATGACCTTCAATGGCCTCCCAGTCTTAGTCCGTAGTGTTCAATATTGAGTTGGCCCCACCCTTTCCACACACATGACCTTTAATGGCCTCCCAATTAGTCCGTAGTGTTATTGAGTTGGCCCGCCCTTTCCACACACATGACCTTTAATGGCCTCCCAGTCTTAGTTCGTAGGGTTCAATATTGAGTTGGCCCTGCCCTTTCCACTCACATGACTTTTAATGACCTCCCAGTCTTTGTCCGTAAGGTTCAATATTGAGTTGGCCCTGCCCTTTCCACGCACATGATCTTTAATGGCTTCCCAGTCTTAGTCCGTAGGGTTCAATATTGAGTTGGCCCCGCCCTTTCCACACACATGACCTTTAATGGCCTCCCAGTCTTAGTCCGTAGGGTTCAGTATTGAGTTGGCCCCGCCCTTTCCACACACATGACCTTTAATGGCCTCCCAGTCTTAGTCCATAGTGTTCAATATTGAGTTGGCCCCGCCCTTTCCACACACATGACCTTTAATGGCCTCCCAGTCTTAGTTCGTAGGGTTCAATATTGAGTTGGCCCCGCCCTTTCCACTCACATGACTTTTAATGACCTCCCAGTCTTAGTCCGTAGGGTTCAATATTGAGTTGGCCCCGCCCTTTCCACTCACATGACTTTTAATGACCTCCCAGTCTTAGTTCGTAGGGTTCAATATTGAGTTGGCCCCGCCCTTTCCATGCACATGACCTTTAATGTCCCCCCAGTCTTTGTCCGTAAGGTTTAATATTGAGTTGGCCCTGCCCTTTCCACGCACATGACCTTTAATGACCTCCCAGTCTTAGTCCGTAGGAATCAATATTGAGTTGGCCCCACTCTTTCCACGCACATGACCTTTAATGGCCTCCCAGTCTTAGTCCGTGGGGTTCAATATTAAGTTGGCCCCGCCCTTTCCATGCACATGACCTTTAATGCCCCCCAGTCTTAGTCCGTAGGGTTCAATATTGAGTTGGCCTCGCCCTTTCCACGCACATGACCTTTAATAACCTCTCAGTCTTAGTCCCTAGGGTTCAATATTGAGTTGGCCCCGCCCTTTCCATGCACATGATCTTTAATGGCCTCCCAGTCTTAGTCCGTAGTGTTCAATATTGTCAGGGCAGGAGATGTGGAATGGACAGGCAGGCCTATGGTAAGGTCACGCACTGACTGACGACAACCACCACCCACAGACCGGAGTCCCTCAGGGCGCGGAGTCTAAGTCCCAGCTGTGGTAATGGCCGCCGCCAATGGCGTGTAGCTGGTAGGAACCAGATCAGACAATAGTGTAGTCGGACAGGCCGGGTCGACAACAACAGGACAAACAGTACAGAACAGTAGACAAGAATAACAGGTCACAGGCCGGGTTCAGCAACGGGAGGTCAGATCAAAGGAAAATGCAGAGAATGGTCTAGTCAAAAGCCGAGTCAGATTCCAGGAGAGTCACGAGAGTATAAACAGAGCTATTGCAACACAAACACACAAGACACGAATGCAGAGAGCAGGCTTAAATGTGATGAACCACACCCTTCTGAGGAGGAGCCGCAGAAGCCTGAAGGCATAAAGGTTCCCACCATGCTTTGCAGAAACCCAAGATGGACACCAGCACATGGGATGCACAAGCTCTGAGGAAAGGTAGGACCTTGACAAATATTGAGTTGGCCCCGCCCTTTCCACACACACGACCTTTAATGGCACCCCAGTCTTAGTCCGTAGGGTTCAATATTGAGTTGGCCCCGCCCTTTCCACACACATGACCTTTAATGACCCCCCAGTCTTTGTCCGTAGGGTTCAATATTGAGTTGGCCCCGCCCTTTGCAGCTATAACAGCTTCAACTCTTCTGGGAAGGCCGTCCACAAGGTTTAGGAGGGTGTCTATGGGAAGGTTGGACCATTCTTCCAGAAGCACATTTGCCAGGTCAGGCACTGATGTCGGGGGAGGAGGCCTGGCTCGCAGTCTCCGCTCTAATTCATCCCAAAGGTGTTCTATGGGGTTGAGGTCAGGACTCTGTGCAGGACAGTCAAGTTCCTCCACCCCAAACTAGCTCCTCCATGTCTTTATGGACCTTGCTTTGTGTACTGGTGGGCAGTCATGTTGGAACAGGACGGGGCCATCCCCAAACTCTTCCCACAAAGTTGGGAGCATGAAATTGTCCAGAATGTCGCCTTAAGAGTTCCCTTCACTGGAACTAGGAGGCCAAGCCCAACTCCTGAAACACAACCCCACACCACCCCCTCCACCAAACTTTACCATAATCCCCCTCCACCAAACCAAGACATGTCCATCGGATTACCAGACAGAGAAGCGTGATTGGTCACTCCAGAGATCACGCCCCTACTGCTCTAGAGTCCAGTGGTGGCATGCTTTACACCACAGCATCCGACGCTTTGCATTGCACTTGGTGATGGAAGGCTTGGATGCAGCTGCTCAGCCATGGAAACCCATTCCATGAAGTTCTCTACGCACTGTTGTTGGGCTCATATGAAGGCCACACCAAGTTTGGAGGTCTTTAGCTATTGACTCTGCAGACACTTGGTGACTTCTGCGCACTGTGCGCTTCAGCATGCACTGACCCCGCCCTGTCATGTGACGTGGCCTACCACTTGGTGGCTGAGTGCTGTTGTTCCCAGTTGCTTCCACTTTGTTATAATCCCACTAACAGTTGAGGGTGGAATATTTAGTAGCCAGGAAATGTCACGGATGGACTTATTGCCCAGGTGGCCACCTATCACGGGACCACGCTTGGAGTCACTGAGCTCCTGAGAGCGACCCATTCTTTCACCAATGTTTGTAGAAGCAGTCTGCATGCCTAGGGGCTTGATTGTATACACCTGTGTCCATGGGGGGGGGGGGATTGGAACACCTGAATCACATGATATGGAGGGGATTGGAACACCTGAATCACATGATTGGGAGGGGATTGGAGCACCTGAACCCCATGATATAGAGGGGATTGGAACACCTGAATCCAATGATTTGGAGGGGATTGGAACACCTGAATCACATGATATGGAGGGGATTGGAACACCTGAATCACATGATTGGGAGGGGATTGGAGCACCTGAATCACATGATATGGAGGGGATTGGAACACCTAATTCACATGATTGGGGAGGGGATTGGAGCACCTGAATCACATGATATGGAGGGGATTGGAACACCTGAATCCAATGATTTGGAGGGGATTGGAACACCTGAATCACATGATATGGAGGGGATTGGGACACACCTGAATCACATGATTGGGAGGGTTGGGATAATACTTTGGGCAATATAGTGTATGTATATACTGTACCTCTCAGCAGATGGGCTTGGAGTGTTACTAAACCCTGGACCCCGCATTCACTGTATCCGCTCTCCCCGGACCCCGCATTCACTATATCCGCTCTCCCCGACCCCGCATTCACTATATCCGCTCTCCACGGACCCCGCATTCACTGTATCCGCTCTCCCCGGACCCCGCATTCACTATATCCGCTCTCCACCAGACCCCGCATTCACTATATCCGCTCTCCCCGGACCCGCATTCACTATATCCGCTCTCCCCAGACCCCGCATTCAATATATCCGGTCTCCCCGGACCCCGCATTCACTATATCCGCTCTCCCCCGGACCCCGCATTCACTATATCCGCTCTCCCCGGACCCCGCATTCACTATATCCGCTCTCCACGGACCCCGCATTCACTATATCCGCTCTCCCCGGACCCCGCATTCACTATATCCGCTCTCCACGGACCCCGCATTCACTGTATCCGCTCTCCCCGAACCCCGCATTCACTGTATCCCCTCTCCCCGGACCCCGCATTCACTGTATCCTCTCTCCCCGGACCCCGATTCACTATATCCGCTCTCCCCGGACCCCGCATTCACTGTATCCGCTCTCCCCGGACCCCGCATTCACTGTATCCGCTCTCCCCGGACCCCGCATTCACTATATCCGCTCTCCCCGGACCCCGCATTCATTGTATCCTCTCTCCCGGACCCCGCATTCATTATATCCGCTCTCCCCGGACCCTGCATTCACTATATCCGCTCTCCCCGGACCCCGCATTCACTATATCCGCTCTCCCCAGACCCCGCATTCACTATATCCGCTCTCCCCGGACCCCGCATTCACTGTATCCTCTCTCCCGGACCCCGCATTCATTATATCCGCTCTCCCGGACCCCGCATTCACTATATCCGCTCTCCCCGGACCCCGCATTCACTATATCCGCTCTCCCCGGACCCCGCATTCACTATATCCTCTCTCCCCGACCCCGCATTCACTATATCCGCTCTCCCCGGACCCCGCATTCACTATATCCGCTCTCCCCCCGGACCCCGCATTCACTATATCCGCTCTCCCCGGACCCCGCATTCACTATATCCGCTCTCCCCGGACCCCGCATTCACTATATCCGCTCTCCCCGGACCCCGCATTCACTATATCCGCTCTCCCCGGACCCCGCATTCACTATATCCGCTCTCCCCGGACTCCGCATTCACTATATCTGGTCTCTCACAGTACACAGAACATGGGAATGCAATTATTTTAGTAAATCCCTTTCTCATCAGCATTATCTAGCAGTCTTGTGACATCTATCAGTGTCCAGTAGAGCACTGGTTAAAGCTTGCAGGAGGAGTTTTCATTCTCCCCTGATTGTCCTATAAAACTGCATAACCCTTCTGACAGGACAGTGCTGATTGGCCCTGTGCTGATCACATGCACTCTCCCAAGAAAAAGATAAATACTCTCTAGCAATACACACCAAACTGAGCATGTGCATCTTGCCCCCAAGGCTCTGTACTATCAACAGATGGATTGGAACAGTAGAAGAAGGGGAGGATCAGAGAAGACAGGATCAAACAACCTTTTTACACAATGCGGAGGATTAACCCCTTAGGTTCCACCGTGAGTAGAACAAGCATGCTTTACTACTAAGAATTCAGAGAAAAGGGGGCGGAGAGATTAAATATCTGCAGAGCTCAGTGAGGAGAGCTCTGAGAGCTGATTGGAGGGAAAAGACAGCCCCCCACCCACCCACCTCCCAGGAACATTGCTGAGGTTGCCAATCAGCTGGAGGTCCCTCCCCTGTCACCATTTTTCTCTTGGTGTCGGGAAAACTTGTCAGAAGTGATTCACATTGATAGCAGAGGAAGGTGGCAGCAAACAGAAATGACACTTAGTGCTCTGGACTGAGAAAAGTACACACTGTAGAGAAGTGGTCTTTAAATTGTGGCTCTGGGGCCAGATGTGGCCCTTTGCTTGCTTTTATCCCGCCCTCGGGGCACTATTTCATCCACTGATACCAACAATGGGCCATCCCCCCCCCTCCCCCTGACACCAATGATGGGGCCCAATTCTTCCCAATGACACCAACAATGGGGCCAAAAGACACCAAAGATAGGGCACTTTTTTTTTCCCTCTGACATTGGGACCTTTTTTTTACTCCCAATAGCCACAGTCCGCCCCCCCCTCCCTAAAATCTGAAGGACAGTAAACTTGCCCTTTGTATAGAAAGTTTGAAGACCCCTGCTATAGGAGTATATGCTTTCGTGCTGAAATATATTTACTGTCTGGGGCTTCACAACCAATAAATAGTAAAAATGTTGCAAAATAGATCTTTTTACGGCAAATTTTTGCATAAGCAGCTCAACAAACCTTCTGCTGCAAAAAAATTGCAGATTCCAAAATCTGTTTAGCTGAAATGATTCTGCTCCAGTCCCACCCACATGGAAGAAAGATATATTTGAAATATATTTTTAAAATATTCTTCCCAAATATATTGACATATATTTGAGATACTACAATTTTGGCCGCATTCAAAATATTTCAATAAATACACATATAGATATATATACAGTGGGGCAAAAAAGTATTTAGTCCCCACCAATTGTACAAGTTCTCCCACTTAAAAAGATGAGAGAGGCCTGTAATTGGCATCATAGGGAGACCTCAACTATGAGAGACAAAATGAGAAAACAAATCCAGACAATCACATTGGCTGATCTGGAAAGAATTTATTTGCAAATTATGGTGGAAAATAAGTATTTGGTGAATATGAAAAGTTCATATCAATACTTTGTTATATATCCTTTGTTGGCAATGACAGAGGTCAGACGTTTCCTGGAAGTCTTCACAAGGTTGGCACACACTGTTGCTGGTATGTTGGCCCATCCTCCATGCAGATCTCCTCTAGAGCAGTGATGTTTTGGGGCTGTCGCTGGGCAACACGGACTTTCAACTCCCTCCAAAGGTTTTCTATGGGGTTGAGATCTGGAAACTGGCTAGGCCACTCCAGGACCTTGAAATGTGTCTTACGAAGCCACTCCTTCGTTGCCCGGGCGTATGTTTGGGATCATTGTCATGTTGGAAGACCCAGCCACGTTTCATCTTCAATGCCCTTGCTGATGGAAGGAGGTTTGCACTCAAAATCTCACGATACATGGCCCCATTCATTCTGTCCTGTACATGGATCAGTTGTCCTGGTCCCTTTGCGGAGAAACAGCCCCAAAGCATGATGTTGCCACCCCCATGCTTCACAGTAGGTATGGTGTTCTTTGGATGCAACTCAGCATTCTCTCTCCTCCAAACACGACGAGTTGTGTTTCTACCAAACAGTTCTGATTTGGTTTCATCTGACCATATGACATTCTCCCAATCCTCTTCTGGATCATCCAAATGCTCTCTAGCAAACTTCAGACGGGCCCCGGACATGTACTGGCTTAAGCAGGGGGACACGTCTAGCACTGCAGGATCTGAGTCCCTGGCGGCGTAGTGTGTTACTGATGGTAGCCTTTGTTACGTTGGTCCCAGCCCTCTGCAGGTCATTCACTAGGTCCCCCGTGTGGTCCTGGGATTTTTGCTCACTGTTCTTGTGATCATTTTGACCCCACGGGGTGAGATCTTGCGTGGAGCCCCAGATCGAGGGAGATTATCAGTGGTCTTGTATGTCTTCCATTTTCTAATTATTGCTTCCACAGTTGATTTGTTCACACCAAGCTGCTTGCCTATTGCAGATTCAGTCTTCCCAGCCTGGTGCAGGTCTACAATTTTGTTTCTGGTGTCCTTCGACAGCTCTGTGGTCTTCACCATAGTGGAGTTTGGAGTGTGACTGTTTGAGGTTGTGGACAGGTGTCTTTTATACTGATAACAAGTTCAAACAGGTGCCATTGATACAGGTAATGAGTGCAGGACAGAGGAGCCTCTTAAAGAAAAAGGTCCAGGTCTGTGAGAGCCAGAAATCTTGCTTGTTTGTAGGTCACCAAATACTTATTTTCCACCATAATTTGCAAATAAATTCTTTCCAGATCAGCCAATGTGATTGTCTGGATTTGTTTTCTCATTTTGTCTCTCATAGTTGAGGTCTCCCTATGATGCCAATTACAGGCCTCTCTCATCTTTGTAAGTGGGAGAACTTGTACAATTGGTGGCTGACTAAATACTTTTTTGCCCCACTGTATATATACACACATATCTATATATATATATTTATTTATTCATTGAAATATATTGAAAATGGTCAAAATTGTAGTATTTCAAATATATGTCAATGTATTTGGGAAGATTATTTTTAAAATATATTTGAATTAAAAAAAAAATGTATGTATATAATATATATATATATATATATATATATATATATATATATACACACATACTGTATGTTGAAATGTGTTTTTTTTTACAAAATATATGAAAAATATTTTTAACAATACATTTTCAAATATACTGTATGTCTTTAAAAATACATTTAATCTACATTTTTGGAATGCATTTACAGATACATGTAAAAATATATGTTAAAATGACCTTTTTTATACAGTATGTTAAAAAAAAATCTGAAGAATATATTTAAAAAATATATATTTTTAAAAATGTTTTTCATATATTTTGTAATATATAAAAAAAAATGCATTTCAACATGCAGTATATATATATATATATATATATATACATATATATATATATAGCTATCTATGTGTATATATATATTTATTTATTGATAGAAATATATTTAATATGGTAGCAGAATCATTTCAGCTAAACAATGTATTTGGGAAGATTATTTTTAAATATATTTGAATTAAAAGACAAACGTTTTATATATATATATATATATATATATATATATATATATATATATATATATATATACACATACACTGTATGTTGAAATGCGGTTTTATTACAAAATATATGAAAAATATTTTTAACAATACATTTTCAAATATACTGTATGTCTTTAAAAATACATTTAATCTACATTTTGGAATGCATTTACAACAGATACATGTAAAAATATATGTTAAAATGACCTTTTTTATACATATGTTAAAAAAAAATCTGAAGAATATATTTAAAAAAATATATATTTTTAAAAATGTTTTTCATATATTTTGTAAAATATAAAAAAAAAATGCAAAAACATGCAGTATATATATATATATATATATATATAATATATATATATATATGTGTATGTGTATATATGTGTATATATATATTTATTTATTGATAGAAATATATTTTAATATTTAATATATATAGATATATATATTTATTTTTGATAGAAATATATTTAATATAATCATTTCAGCTAAACAATGTATTTGGGAAAATTATATTTGAAAAATATTTGAATTAAAAACAAACGTTTTATATTTATATTATATATATATATATAATATATATATATATACATACTGTATGTTGAAATGCATTTTTATTACAAATATATATAAAAAATTTTTAACAATACATTTTCAAAAATTTTAAAATATATGTATATCTTTAAAAACACATTTAATCTACATTTATGGAATGCATTTACAAATATATGTAAAATATGTTAAAATGACCTTTTTTATATGTTAAAAAAATCTGAATATATATATTTTTTTTCTTTACATATATTTCTAAATACATTCCAAAAATGTAGATTTGTATTTTTAAAGACATCCAGTATATTTGAAATGTATTTTTAAAAATACTTTTCATATATTTTGTAATAAAAACTCATTTCAACATGCAGTATGTATATGTATAGAGAGAGAGAGAGAGAAAATATATTTTGAAATATATTGAATACGGCCAAAATGTAAGTATTTCAAATAGATGTCAATATATTTCGGAAGAATATTTGAAAAATATATTTGAAATATACAGTATTTTTCTTCCATGTGGGCAAGTACTCAGTGCGCTGTCATTAGACGCAGGACATGCACCTTGTAGAGCCAGGGTAGGTGTAGCAGCTCCCATGTGTGTATCCTGCATGGCTAAAATAATTCCTGATCTTCCAAAAAAAAAAAAAAAAACAAAAGCAAAAAAAAAAAAAAAAAAATGACTCTCTAGAACCCATACCGGCTCCACTTTTTTCCCGAATATACTTCCCAGCTGTAGTTTGGAGAGTTTCCCGCCTTCATACTTCTTCTGTATTTATGTAAATCCTGTTCCAGTCTCAGGGATTTGACTGATGCGAATAATTAGCATTTTCAGCGCCTGACGTGGCGCAGGAGTTATTGGCCATAAATTTCTCCGGTGTGCGATGTTCACCGTTTTGTCGGTATTAAATAACCGGCTGTCACCCTGAAAGAGACAGCGCAGCAGGAAAGACGGCAGAAGCAGAAGGTCCTTCATTCAGGGTTCAGCACAGCAGCCAAGAGCGGGCGCCCGATCTGGACCATAGAATGTCCAAACGTGTGCGGCCAGAATTGTCGATCAGCGACTGATCGTCCTTTCCAGGCAATGAAGTATCGATACTTAAAGCTGAACTCCGGGCGCAAAAAACGGTCATTTAAATGGATTTTTCAATAGCCATAAGGTATAGAAGTCTACATTGTGCGTCCCAAATGCCTCTGCAAACCCAGATATAACCTGGTAAAAGTAGCAGTGACATCATCAGGGAGCAAAGCTGTGGAAGGGACCCAGAAGGCCCCACCTACTACAGAAGACTAGGTGGAGACAAGACCAGTCCCATTGCACAAGGAGAGAGAGCAGAGCTGTGGGAGGGACCCAGAATGCCCCACCTACTACCGAAAACTATAGGAGGGGGTGGAGACAAGACCATTCACCCTGCGCAAGGAGAGAGAGCAGTGCTGTGGGAGGGACCCATCAGGCTTCACCCACTACAAAAACTATGGGGGGGTGGAGACAAGACCAGTCACCCTGCACAAGAAGTGAAAGCAGAGCTGTAGGAGGAACCCATCAGGCTCCACCCACTACAGAAAACTATAGGAGGGGTAGAGACAAGTCCAGTCACCCTGAAGAAGGAGAGAAAGCAGAGATGTGGGAGGGACCCATCAGGATCCACCCACTACAGAAAAACTACAGCAGAGGGTGGAGACAAGACCAGTCACCCTGTGCAAGGAGAGAGATTAGAGCTGTGGATGGAGCCCAGCAGGCTCCACCCACTACCGGCTGCCTAAAAAAATGACAGGAGGGGGTGGAGACAAAACCAGTCACCCTGCACAAGATTTGAGAGCAGAGCTGTAGGAGGGGCCTAGCAGACTCCACCCACTACAGAAAACTACAGGAGGGGGTGGAGACGAGACCAGTCACCCTGCACAAGAAGTGGAAGCAGAGCTGTGGAAGGGGCCCATCAGGCTCCACCCACTACAAAAAACTACAGGAGGGGTGGAGACAAGTCCAGTCACCCTAAAGAAGCAGAGAAAGCAGAGATGTGGGAGGAACCCATCAGGCTCCACTCTACTACAGAAAACTACAGGGGGGTGGAGACAAGTCCAGTCACCCTGAAGAAGGAGAGAAAGCAGAGATGTGGGAGGAGCCCAGCAGGCTCCACCCACTACCGGCCGCCGAAAAAAAATACAGGAGGGGGTGGGGGGACAAAACCAGTCACCCTGCGCAAGATTTCAGAGCAGAGCTGTAGGAGGGGCCTAGCAGACTCCACCCACTACAGAAAACTACAGGAGGGGGTGGAGACGAGACCAGTCACCCTGCACAAGAAGTGAAAGCAGAGCTGTGGGAGGGACCCATCAGGCTCCACCCACTACAGAAAAATACAGGAGGGGTGGAGACCAGTCCAGTCACCCTGAAGAAGGAGAGAAAGCAGAGATGTGGGAGGAACCCATCAGGCTCCACCTACTACAGAAAACTACAGGGGGGTGGAGACAAGTCCAGTCACCCTGAAGAAGGAGAGAAAGCAGAGATGTGGGAGGGACCCATCAGGATCCACCCACTACAGAAAACTAAAGGAGATGGTGGCATTTACATCCATTTAATATCTGTTTACATCCGTTTTTCATCCATTTTTACACATCCGTTTTACATCAGTTTTTTTCATCTGTTTTTATCCATTTATATCTGTTTTTTCATCCATTTTCATCCGTTTACCTTTGTTTTTTGTCCATTTACATCAGTTTACATCAGTTTTACACCCATTTTCTTCCGTTTACAAAAATCCGTTTACAA
The DNA here is from genome assembly GCA_951230385.1 of Staurois parvus. Classification (NCBI taxonomy): domain Eukaryota; kingdom Metazoa; phylum Chordata; class Amphibia; order Anura; family Ranidae; genus Staurois; species Staurois parvus. The sequence goes on along the minus strand of CATNWA010016837.1, from coordinate 201,499 downwards.
ATCTAAATTCCGACATTTTTATTATTCAGAGATTTGGATATATCCAAGTGACAATAGCAACAAATTTAAACAAATGTGCAATAATGAAACAAAAATGAAAAATAAAAATAAAATAAAATAAAAATTAATTATTAATTATTATATTAATTAATTAATTAATATTAATTATTAATATAATATTATATTATATTAATTAATTAATATAATATAATATAATATAAAAAAAAAAACTTAAAAAAAGAGAAAAACTGTTCTTAATCCTAAAATAAAATATAAAATAATGTAATATAAAATAAAACAAACTATAGAAAAAATTTTATCCATCCTAAAATAAAATAAAAATAAAACATAATAAAATAAAATTGTAATTGAATTAAACACAATACTATATAATATAATATAATATAAAACAAACTACAAAAAAAGAAAAACTGTTATTAATTCTAAAATAAAATATAATATAACATAAAAGAAAAAAATCAAATTAAAAAAATGTTATCCATCCTAAAATAAAATAAAAAATCAAATAAAACAAACTAAAATTAAATTAAATTAAATTAAACACAATACAATATAATATAATATAAAACAAACTAAAAAAATAAATATCTGTTACTAATCCTAAAAAAACAATAAAATAAAATATAATATAAAATAAAATAAAAACAATCTAAAATAAAATAATATATGAATTTTTTTTTTTAAACAAAACATAATATAATAAAACAAACTAAAATAAAATAGTGAATATCTGGCCTTCTTGTAGAAGTGATCAGTTAGAGAACAGACATCACAGTTTTCAGCAATTTGAAAGAGAAATTGCAGCTTCCTGGCCAAGCTGAACACATCTTTGCTCTTTTCAGGAGACACTGGAGGTGAGGCCCGGGATGCTCACATGATAAAATATAAAACAATTAAGTATTGTGGAATGAAATAATTAATCCCACGCTGAGTTTGCATTCAGGTCAGAGCGGTTATAAAAACCTGTGCCGCTTCTCCTTGCTGGATGAATGCAAATGAGTCTCCAGGTTACGCTTCATTATATCCTCACAAAATATTGAGCGCTACGAAATAAGTTTGCGGTTGCTTTGCATACAATTAAATTACTCAACAAGAGGGAACGTGCTTTGCCAAGAAACTTCTCCAACTAGAGCCAAGCAAAAAAAAAATTATAATTTTATATATAAAATAATGTATATATTTATTTCAGGTACTTATATAGCGCCATCAATTTACGCCACGCTTTACATATATATTGTACATTCACATCAGTCATCAGTCCCTAACCCTCAAGGGGGGTACAATCTAAGGTCCCTAAACCCTCAAGGGGCGTACAATCTAAGGTCAAGGGGCGTACAATCTAAGGTCCCTAACCCTCAAGGGGCGTACAATCTAAGGCCCCAACCCTCAAGGGGCGTACAATCTAAGGTCCCCAACCCTCAAGGGGTGTACAATCTAAGGTCCCTCACCCTCAAGGGGCGTACAATCTAAGGTCCCCCCTAACCCTCAAGGGGTGTACAATCTAAGGTCCCTAACCCTCAAGGGGGGTACAATCTAAGGTCCCTAACCCTCAATGGGCGTACAATCTAAGGTCCCTAACCCTCAAGAGGCGTACAATCTAAGATCCCTAACCCTCAAGGGGCGTACAATCTAAGGTCCCTCACCCTCAAGGGGCGTACAATCTAAGGTCCCTCATCCCTCATTCTCAAGGGGTGTACAATCTAAGGTCCCTAACCCTCAAGGGATGTACAATCTAAGGTCCGTAACCCTCAAGGGGCGTACAATCTAAGATCCCTAACCCTCAAGGGGTGTACAATCTAAGGTTCCTAACCCTCAAGGGGTGTACAATCTAAGGTCCCTAACCCTCAAAGGGCGTACAATCTAAGGTCCCTAACCCTCAAGGGGTGTATAATCTAAGGTCCCTCACCCTCAAGGGGTGTACAATCTAAGGTCCCTAATTCACATTCATACATACACATACTAGGGACAATTTAGACAGGAGCCAATTCACCTCCCAGCATGCCTTTGGAGTGTGCAAGGAGACCAGAGTACCCAGAGGAAACCCACGCAAGTACAGGGAGAACATGCAAACTCCGGGCAGGTGGTGCCGTGGTTGGGATTTGAACTGGTGACCCTAGTGCTGCCAGGCGGAAGTGCTAACCATTTAGCCACTGTGCTGCCCCACCTGTGCATTTTTATTTTTTGCACTATAAAAAAAAAAAGACCGACAATTTTGAAAAAAAAAAAATATATATTTTTACATATATATATATATTATATATATGTAATATATTAATAATTTTTAATAATAATTAATAATATAATTAATTTATTTAAAAATATAATTAATAAAAAATATATATAATATATATATATATATATATATGTGTGTGTGTGTGTGTGTGTAATATTATAAATAATTTTAATATAATAATAGTTAATAATAATATATTATTTTTAATATAGTAATAAATAATATTTTTAATAAATATTATATATATATTAATTATGAATAATATTTAAGAACTCGGTTCTACAGGTGGCTGTGAATTTTAAATGGAGGTAGGCGCACTTCATCTGAGAGGATGTGATGTCATCGTTACTCCTACTCCTTGGCAGAGCGTATGCTGTTAGCTTTTGAATTACAGAAAATTCAATTAGACTTTTCTTCTAATTGGTAAGGATTTCAGAATCGTATTAAATGTTTAGTGTTTTGTGTAGGGGGGGTATACTCATGTTTTGGGGGGGGGGTTGCCTTTTGTTTTTTTTTGGGGGGGGGGTTGCCTTTTCTGGATTTCTTCTGTAAATTTCCAAAACAGAAATTCTATCTCCTCTGGGAACTGGTATTCTTAATGTGAGGTGAGAACCCCTCCCTCTGAGGGGTCTTCAAACTTTTCAGTACAGCCCACATGAAAGAAAAATATATTTGAAATATATTTTTAAAATATTCTTCCCAAATATATTGACATATAGTTGAAATGCTACAATTTTGGACATATTCAATATATTTAAAAAAAAAAAATATATATATATATATATCTTTTTTTATAGGTTTTTTTTTTAAATTTATCAGAAGAATATATTTAAAAAAAATTTTTTTAATATTTTTCATATATTTTGTAATATATAAAAAACGCATTTCAACATACAGTATATATATATATATATACACACACACACACACACACACACACACACATATATATATATAATATATACACTGTATGTTGAAATGCATTTTTTAGATATTTTAAAAGATACATTTTCAAATATGCTGTATGTCTTTAACAATACATTTAATCTGCATTTTTTGGAATGCATTTACAAATATATGTAAAAATTACTTTTTTTATGTTAAAAAAAATCTGAAGAATGTATTTAAAAAATATATATTTGTAAATTATATTTCAGATATTTTGTAATATATAAAAAATTAATTTCAACATGCAGAGTATGTGTATATATATATATATATATATATATATATATATATATATACACACATACACACACACTGTATGTTGAAATGCATATTGTACAAAGTTCAGGAGTGCACATTGCGCTGGGCTCAGGAGTACATATTGTGCAGGGTTCAGGAGTGCACATTGTGCAGGGTTCAGGAGTACACATTGTGCAGGGTTCAGGAGTACATATTGCGCTGGGTTCAGAAGTACATATTGTGCAGGGTTCAGGAGTACATATTGCGCTGGGCTCAGGAGTGCACATTGTGCAGGGTTCAGGAGTACATATTGTGCAGGGTTCAGGAGTACATATTGTGCAGGGTTCAGGAGTACATATTGTGCAGGGTTCAGGAGTACATATTGTGCAGGGTTCAGGAGTACATATTGTGCAGGGTTCAGGAGTACATATTGCGCTGGGTTCAGGAGTACATATTGCGCTGGGCTCAGGAGTGCACATTGTGCAGGGTTCAGGAGTACACATTGTGCAGGGTTCAGGAGTACATATTGCGCTGGGTTCAGGAGTACATATTGCGCTGGGCTCAGGAGTGCACATTGTGCAGGGTTCAGGAGTACACATTGTGCAGGGTTCAGGAGTACATATTGCGCTGGGCTCAGGAGTACACATTGTGCAGGGTTCAGGAGTACACATTGTGCAGGGTTCAGGAGTGCACATTGTGCAGGGTTCAGGAGTACATATTGTGCAGGGCTCAGGAGTGCACATTGTGCAGGGTTCAGGAGTACATATTGTGCAGGGTTCAGGAGTACATATTGCGCTGGGTTCAGGAGTGCACATTGTGCAGGGTTCAGGAGTACATATTGTGCAGGGTTCAGGAGTACATATTGCGCTGGGCTCAGGAGTGCACATTGTGCAGGGTTCAGGAGTACATATTGTGCAGGGTTCAGGAGTACATATTGCGCTGGGTTCAGGAGTACATATTGCGCTGGGTTCAGGAGTACATATTGCGCTGGGTTCAGGAGTACATATTGTGCAGGATTCAGGAGTACATATTGCGCTGGGCTCAGGAGTGCACATGGTGCAGGGTTCAGGAGTACATATTGTGCAGGGTTCAGGAGTACATATTGTGCAGGGTTCAGGAGTACATATTGCGCAGGGTTCAGGAGTACATATTGTGCAGGGTTCAGGAGTGCACATTGTGCAGGGTCAGGAGTACATATTGCGCTGGGTTCAGGAGTACATATTGTGCAGGGTTCAGGAGTACATATTGCGCTGGGCTCAGGAGTACATATTGTGCAGAATTCAGGAGTACATATTGCGCTGGGCTCAGGAGTACATATTGTGCAGGGCTCAGGAGTACATATTGCGCTGGGCTCAGGAGTACATATTGCGCTGGGCTCAGGAGTACATATTGTGCAGGGTTCAGGAGTACATATTGTGCAGGGTTCAGGAGTACATATTGCGCTGGGTTCAGGAGTACATATTGTGCTGGGTTCAGGAGTACATATTGCGCTGGGCTCAGGAGTACATATTGTGCAGGGTTCAGGAGTACATATTGTGCAGGGCTCAGGAGTACATATTGCGCTGGGTTCAGGAGTACATATTGTGCAGGGTTCAGGAGTACATATTGCGCTGGGTTCAGGAGTACATATTGTGCAGGGTTCAGGAGTGCACATTGTCGGCTGATTTTTTTCCAACTTTACCGATAAAAAAAATGTGCCAAAACCCACATGCCAAAATCCCGAAAAACGGCCGGACCAATTAACCCACTACCTAAATCGGCCAATTTTTTTTTTTTTTCCAGCTGAAAAATCGGCCGATTTGCGACCCTTCTATGGCATGCCATAGTGGACTTTTTTTTTCTGATTGTATTTTGCAACTTTTGGCACAGTATTTTTGCACTTTATTTGGTGGCAGTTTTTTACTCTTATTATTTTTTTTTTTATATTTTTTTAATTATTTTAAATTATTTTATTGATATGTTTACGTAAATGTATTTATACACCGGTTATATAATTTTTGGTGTGTTAGAAAGTTGAAAGTGCTGTTTGTGGTGTTTCACTTCACATATTTGCAGTTTCTGTTCTTCACATAACTATATTGATAAGAATGGAATGTTTCATTGGTCAGCCTGAGATTAAGCCACGCCTACAGAGTTCTGTATAACCGTTCTTGTCATGCGTTAAATGTTCAGAGATTTAGCTTGCACACTTCGACGTCCGGAGCTTTATTTCTCCCAGGCCTGAGGGTGAAAAGAACGAGGACAGGGGGGCTACAGACATAGGTTAGATATAATATATATTACCCCCCCCCCACACTATAATGTACAGCGCTGAGCAAACTTTTTGGCGCTAAATAAATACTGTATAATAATAATTAGAGATGAGCGAATCGAACTTGGCGAAGTGGAATTCGTTTCGAATATTAGGAAAAATTTGATTCGCACCGAATCTGAAAATTTAGCAAACTTCGGATGCACGAATCGAATTTTTCCCGATCGGCCGATTTTCAGCCCTTCTACAGCCGGCAAAAAGTGTCCCTGCAGAGAGCTCCGCTATTTCTGACAGTTCTCTGACAGTTCCTTCACATTTACAGCGGTTGAAACATTGTATCTATTTGTTTCCATTTAGGATACAGATGTTTTTATTCGGAAACAAATAGATACAATGTTTCAACCGCTGTAAATGTGAAGGAACTGTCAGAGAACTGTCAGAAATAGCGGAGCTCTCTGCAGGGACACTTTTTGCTGGACTGGAATTCTTCTTCTTTTCATTCTTCTTCTTCTTTTCATTCTTCTTCTTCTTCTTCTTTTCATTCTTCTTCTTCTTCTTCTTTTCATTCTTCTTCTTCTTCTTCTTTTCATTCTTCTTCTTCTTCTTTTCATTCTTCTTCTTCTTCTTCTTTTTTTCATTCTTCTTCTTCTTCTTCTTTTCATTCTTCTTCTTCTTCTTTTCATTCTTCTTCTTCTTCTTCTTTTCATTCTTCTTCTTCTTCTTCTTTTCATTTTTCTTCTTCTTCTTCTTTTCATTCTTCTTCTTTTCATTCTTCTTCTTCTTCTTTTCATTCTTCTTTTCATTCTTCTCATTCTTCTTTTCATTCTTCTTTTCATTCTTCTTTTCATTCTTCTTCTTTTCATTCTTCTTCTTCTTCTTTTCATTCTTCTTTTCATTCTTCTTTTCATTCTTCTTCTCATTCTTCTTTTCATTCTTCTTCCTCTTTTCATTCTTCTTTTCATTCTTCTTCCTCTTTTCATTCTTCTTTTCATTCTTCTTCTTCTTCTTTTCATTCTTCTTCTTCTTTTTCATTCTTCTTTTCATTCTTCTTCTTCTTCTTTTCATTCTTCTTCTTCTTCTTTTCATTCTTCTTTTCATTCTTCTCAATCTTCTTTTCATTCTTCTTCTTCTTCTTCTTTTCATTCTTCTTCTTCTTCTTTTCATTCTTCTTCTTCTTCTTCTTTTCATTCTTCTTCTTCTTCTTTTCATTCTTCTTCTTCTTCTTCTTCTTTTCATTCTTCTTCTTCTTCTTTTCATTCTTCTTCTTCTTCTTCTTTTCATTCTTCTTCTTCTTCTTTTCATTCTTCTTCTTCTTCTTCTTCTTCTTCGTCGTGCCCCGTGACTGCCCAAATGAGTGAAGTGTGCGGTGATTCTAAGATCGACGGCACTCATCTGCATGTCATACTGACTGACAGTATTATTTCTCTTCCCCAGCAGACTCCAAGGGCATTTAAATTAAAGGTACAGTGTTCTGCACTAATATAAAGGCTCTCTGAAGCCTAGAAACCCTTTTAATAAGTTAAATTTGCAGCGAATAAATTCGCATCGAATCGAATTTCTTCCGCAAATTCGGCGAATCAGCCGAATCGAATTTTTGAATAATTCGCTCATCTCTAATAATAATGTAAGAGAAAACAGTAAAAGCACCTTAATATGTAAAGAACAAGCCGCTAAGCACAAAAGGTAACCAATATCACCCTAGAAACAACAATATATATATATATATAAAGTGCAGCGCTAAAATATGAACCAAGGAAATGATAAAAACAAATGAACAGTCAATAAAACTGAATCAAAGATGGAATATGGATAAATGATCCCTAATAAATCTAAATGTATATAAAAGTTCAAACGAAGATATGGAGATAAGGATATAGGAAATCAATGTATAAATTAAAGTGTTCAGGTGACATAGACGTCCGGTATCTGTGCAGTAGTAATAAACAATGCGCACTCACCGGATGCGCATGTTAAATAAATGCGATTTTGTGTGTAAAAAATCCAGATGTCATCTGATAGTGGGTGGTCCTCCCTCTGTTTAGTAGGAGGCTGTTATGGGTGGTCCTCTTTCTCTGGGGATCCCCCTGTATGCTCCTGGTGGATAGTATCCCTCTGGGTAAGCAGGATTCCACTATGTGGTAGTGATCCGTCCAAGGACTCTGTAACAGGACTAAAGTACTCCCCCAGGGGATGACAAGGATACTTCCATAGTGTAGTAGGTAGTAAAAGCTTTATTGTGATGCATCAAGGTAAAATCACATTAAGAGTAGTTGCAGACAGTGATTAATGAAAACTGACCGTCTGGTGTAGCAAGATGGCCGCCGGAGCTCCACGTTGCTCCGGCGGCGTGACGTCACGGCGTGGTGTGGCTCCTCCTGACGCGTTGAAATTAATATACCTTGATTCTGTTGCAGAAATAGGCTGATCTGGGTGGTGTGCAGCCAGAAAGGCCACAGGAATGTTTCATTGGTCAGCCTGAGATTAAGCCACGCCTACAGAGTTCTGTATAACCGCTCTTGTCATGCGTTAAACGTTCAGAGATTTAGCTTGCACACTTCGACGTCCGGAGCTTTATTTCTTCCTGGTCTGAGGGTGAAAAGAACGAGGACAGGTGGGCTACAGACATAGGTTATATATAATATATATACCCCCCCCCCACTATAATGTACAGCGCTGAGCAAGCTTTTTTGGCGCTAAATAAATACTGTATAATAATAGGTTGAATCCTTGCACTGGCCTCTCGAGAAATTGCGATTTCTTCAGCGTAGATATGAATCTGCAAAAAAAGTGGGATACATTCCTTTGGATCAACTGTGGGTGTAGGATAACTTTTTTTTTTAATGGTTGAACTGGATGGACTTTTGTCTTTTTTTCAGCCAGACTAACTATTATTATTATTTTTATTATACAGGATTTATAGTGACAACAGTTTGCTCAGCGCTTTACAATATAACGGGAGACAATACACCAATACAGTTCAATACAGTTCAATACAAGAGGGATAGGAGGGCCCTGATCCTGGGAGCTTACAATCTAAGAGGGAGGGGACTATGTAACTGTGTACCATTTTTGCAATATATTTAGTTCACCTAGAGGGGATTTAGTTACATAATTACACAGTTAGTCTGGTTGAAAAAAGACAAAAGTCCATTGTGACGGGAGTCACTTTGGGTGGGGGGCCCATGAAGCCAAGCTCACTTTGGAGAGGTGGGGAGACCCCTGTCTCGGCTCCCCATATCCCTCTTATGTGTAAGTCACCCTGTGCCTGTTAGGGGTACAGGGTGATCTGTCTTAATATTGGGGTGGGGGGTTGTTGATTGTGTAATGCCATGTGGTTGCATCCCATTGTTCTATTGTGTGTCTTACTTGGGAGCAAACTTTTATGGGGTGTATGTGTTTATGTGTATTGGCTTAGTGGGGGGGTGTCTCCAGCAGCCCTCCCTCCTGATGGGACTGTCTGCTGGTGTGAAGTTTGAATACCTGTGTGTCTCGTTACTAAATGTAGATTGCCCCACTCTGTGTCCTTATGCAGGGAGGGGGGATTGTCCCCCGAGTGTATAAAAAGCCAGTTCGAGTTTCATATAAAGAGTTCCATATTCATACAGACTGGTGTCGTCTAGTCTTGTATGGTCTGGTGGTGTCTGTGGTCGGTGTTCAGACGGGGAAGCGGTATTCTAACAGAATGTCAAGGTCCTACCTTTTCCCAGAGGTTATGTTACTCCATGTGCTGGCATCCATCTTGGATTACTGCTGAGCATGGTGGGAATCCTTTATGCCTTCAGGTCTCTGAGGTCCATCCCCCAGAGGGGTGTGGCTGATGACATATAAGCCTGTGGTCCGCACATGCTCTTTGCACTTGTGTCTTGTTGTTGCTATTACTCTGTTCTGACTCTCGTGACTCTCCTGGAATCTGACTCGGCTTGTGACTCGACTATTCTTTGCGTTCTCCTTTGATCTGACCCTCTGTTGCTGAGCCCGGTTCGTGACCTGTGATTCTCGTCTGCTGTCCTGTACCGTTTTGTCCCGTTGTTGTTGACCCGGCCTGTCTGACTACTCTATTGTCTTTCCCACCAGCTACACGCCATTGGCGGCGGCCATTACCGCAACTGAGGTGTCTGGGGGGCCGCGACCTGGTTCCTGGCTGCGTCAAGTCCATCCCCACCATCAGGGGCCCTGGTGAAGGGTAGCCTGGAACTTAGACTCCGCGCCCTGAGGGACTTCGGTCTGTGGGTGGTGGTTGTCGTCAGCCAGTGCGTTACATTGTTTAGGCCTGCCTGTCCATTCCTCAGCTCCTGCCCTGACACAGAAGTACCCAAGTGCAGACTGGGGCCGGTTCCATTACATCCAGTTCAACCATAGAAAGAAAAAATTTAAAAACAAGTTATAATCCTACACCCACAGTTGATCCAGAGGAAGGCAAAAATCCCCAGCAAAGCACGATCCAATTTGCTCCTGCTGGAAAAAAAATTCCTTCCTGATCCCCCGAGAGGCAATCGGATATTCCCTGGATCCACTTTCCCTATAAATGTTAGTAAACATTGTTTGTGTCTCTCCAGAACCGAAGCTAAACTTTAACAAACACAATTTTCTCTCTGATTGCTACGTTGCTTATTGCGCATCGTTGCCTTTGGTGCGATCCTCAAAGACTTTTGGCGAGCGGTTTCGCCGCGCAGCATTCAACAACAAGCAACGGTGTTTTTTTTTTTTTTCCCCAGGACTTTATTCTAATGGAGAAATGCATTTTTAATATATTTTTTTTTCGGTTCTACTAAATTATAGACGCTTCAATCCTGTGTAATGTCAGAGAATAATTTACAGGCCTGTCAAGTCTCCTTCCTTCCCCCCCCCCCCCCCCCCCCCCCCCCCCCCGAGCCACAGGCATCTATCGGCGCTCAACGCCTGGCCCTCCTCTGCCTCTGAAACCGATTAATCCTTCTGTTCTCTTCTGACATTCGCTGCAACAACGTTGAAATGAGCAAACTTGGCTGAGGGAACGTATAGATTGCTCTGAAAGTGAAATGACTCGCTGGAGAAGAGAATATCTGCCCCGGTGATTCTAGTTTATGTGAGGAGTGGGGGCGTACTTACCACAAGGCAAACAAGGCATTTGCCTAGGGCGGCATTTTTTAGGGGGGCAGCGGCATTTTTCAGGGGGGCAGCGCTGACCCCCCAAAACAAGGGATGGAAGAAAGGACATACACAGCATGGGCACCAGGAGGGATCTGAGAGAGGCTGAGGGCAGCCTGACTTTCATTCCTGAGGATGTCCGAAGCTGTGAAGGCGAGGGTCTTCTTTCTCACCGGGGTGGGTTGCCATGGGGGGTGGTGGTAGTGGAAGGCTCTCTTGGATGGGCGAGTGGAGAGGGGTGGGGTTGTGGTTGGTGTCAGGCTCTTTCTGCAGGGGGGGCAGGGGTAGTAGAAGGGAGGGTTGCCAGTGCATGGAGGGTGGTGGTAGTTGAAGGCTCTCTTGGATGGGCGAGTGGAGAGGGGTGGGGTTGTGGTTGGTGTCAGGCTCTTTCTGCAGGGGGGGCAGGGGTAGTAGAAGGGAGGGTTGCCAGTGCATGGAGGGTGGTGGTAGTTGATGGCTCTCTTGGATGGGCGGGTGGAGAGGGGAGGGGGTGTTGGTTGGTGTCAGGCTCTCTCTGCAGGGGGGGGCAGGGGTAGTAGAAGGGAGGGTTGCCAGTGCATGGAGGGTGGTGGTAGTCGAAGGCTCTCTTGGATGGGCGAGTGGAGAGGGGTGGGGGTGTTGGTTGGTGTCAGGCTCTCTCTGCAGGGGGGGCAGGGGTAGTAGAAGGGAGGGTTGCCAGTGCATGGAGGGTGGTGGTAGTGGAAGGCTCTCTTGGATGGGCGGGTGGAGAGGGGTGGGGTTGTTGGTTGGTGTCAGGCTCTCTCTGCAGGGGGGGCAGGGGTAGTGGAAGGGTGAGTTGCCAGTGCATGGATGGCAGTGGTCTTGGAAGGCTCTCTCAGGTGGGGTGTTGTTGGTCAATGTCAGGCTCTTATCGTGGGGGAGGGGGGGTGTTTGTCAGGGTCTCTCCGTGGAGGGGCAATTTTTGTGTTTCCTAGGGCAGAAACCTAAATATACCATTGGTGAGGAGTCATCACCATGCTGAAATGCAGAAAAAAAACCCAACAAAGTTTTTAAACAGCATTTACCCCCCCCCCCCCCCCCCGGTCACATCAAGCCTGACTTTGAAATCGTCCGACTTACAGTGAAGTCGAACGATGTCAAAATCGGGGGGGAACATACCGATTTCAGGTGCGATATGCAAGACATCTGACACAGAGGTCTATGCAAATCCCACCAAGAGTAACGTATGGACTGCTTTAGAAACCAAGACGGAACCGCGCCGATAGGACCGCTGCAATTGCGGACAATAGGGTGCGACTTGGCATGCGATTAGCAAGTCGTGTGGCATGCAAATCGCATGCCAAATCACACGCAGTGCGACCAGGGTGTAACTGCTAAACTGTAACCATTTGGGTGTCTTTGGTCATTGGCCCTACAGACAGGCGCAAAGGGTTCTGCAGCCATGCCTGATAAATACAGTGCTGTGAAAAAGTATTTGCCCCCTTCCAGGCCTGATACAAAATGCAGTTCTAAAATATTAATTTCATTTATTACGGGGAAAAAAAGCTGTGTGAAAAAGTAATTGCCTACCCTTGATAAATCATGAATAAACTGTGATTAACCACATTTTTTAAAATTGATTCAAGGGGTCTGGCAGTAATCAGGCCTGGGTGTGGCAATTCCACTTGCCACACCCAGGCCTGATTACTGCCAGACCCATCGAATCAAAAAATCACTTAAGGCGAAGCTCCACCCAAAAGGGAAAGTTCCACTTTAAGTCTTTGTCCCCCGCTCCCCATTAAGGATTGTCACCTTTGGGGAGCGGGGAGGGGAGTGGGTACCCAAATTTGACAGGTACCCGCTCCCACTTCCGCTGCGATCGCCTAAGGCGATCGGAAGCGGAGGTTCTCCTCCCCCCTCCCTGCCCATAGTCTTGTGGGGCACGTGACAAGTCCCAGGAGACTACAGGGCCGTTCACAAAGTGCAGCGCTTCTCGCTCAGTGGGCACCCGGCTGTAGAGCCACAAGCTGTCACAGCTGGGTGCCCACACTGAAGATGCCGGCACCAGGGAGAGAAGACGGCCGGTATAACCAGGAGTGGTGTGGACACCGCTGGACCGAGGGACAGGTAAGCGACTGTATTTTAAAAGTCATCAGCTACAGTTTTTGTATTTATTTTTTTTCAGCTGGAACTCCGCTTTAAATAGAAGCTGTCTGACAAAGTGAAGCACGCTAAAAGATCTCAAACAGTAACACATCATGCCACGATCAAAAGAAATTCAGAAGAACACATGAGAAACATTGACTTAGATCAGTCTGGAAAGGGTTACAAATCCATTTCTAAGGCTTTGGAGCTCCAGCAAACCACGGTGAGAGCCATTATCCACAAATGGAGAAAACCTGACTCAGTGGTGAACCTTCCCAGGAGTGGGCAGCCTACCAAAATTACTTCAAGAACACGACGACTCCAGGAGGTCATAAAAGAACCCCGAACATCATCTAAAAAACTGCCTCACTCGCCTCAGGTAAGGTTGGTGTTCATGAATCAACATGAACTGGGCAAACATGGCCTCCATGGGAGATTTCCAAGGCCAAAGCCACTGCTGACCAAAAAGAACACAAAGGCTGGTCTCACATTTTCCAAAAAAACACTTAATCATCTCCAAGACTTTTGGGCAAATATTCTGTAGGCCACAAAATTGAACTTTTTGGAAGGTGTGCGTCCCGTTACTTCCGGCATAAAACTAACACAGCATTTCATAAAAAGAACATCATGCCAGCAGTGAAACATGGTGGTGGTGGTAGTGTGATGGTCTGGGTTCAGGACCTGGACGACTTGCCATCATTGATGGAACCATGAGTTCTGCGCTCTACCCAGAAAATCCTGAAGGAGAATGTCCGGCCATCAGTTCCTGGCCTCAAGCTCAAGCGCACTTGGGATACGCAGCAGGACGATAATCCGAAACTCTCCAGGAAGTCCACCTCTGAATGGCTCAAAAAAAACACACAATGAAGGTTTTGGAGTGGCCCAGTAAAAGTCCAGACTGAAATCTGATTGAGATGCTGTGGCGTGACCTCAAACAGGCCATTCATGCTGGAAAACCCTCCAATGCGGCTGAATGAAAACAATTCTGCAAAGAAGAGCGGGTCAAAATTCCTGCACAGCGACGTGAAAGACTCCCCACCCAGTTATCGCAAACACTGGATCGCAGTTGTTCCCGCCAAGAGTGGCCCAACCAATTATTGGGTTTAGGGGGGCACTTACTTTTCACACAGGGCCAGGCAGGTTTGGACAGATTTTTTTCCCTTAACCACCTCCCATCCGGCCATTGTATATAAACGGCCGGACGGTGGCAGTGCAGGGTTGGGTGGCCATTTATAAACGGCCTCCATGCCCCCTGCTTGTGGCGCTCCCTGGGTGTGCGCAGCACCGCGATCCGGTGCCAGCTGTGTCCTCCGGACATAGTGGAACACCGATCGTCGTACAGGACCTCTGTACGAGGTCCCGATCATGTGATCACTGATTGGCCAATCAGTGATCACATGCAGAGTAGTAAGCAAGATGTCACTTCAGACATCATTGCGAAATCTGTGAATGATCACCGAGGTCACATGGTACAGGGCTATTCACAACAGCCTTGTACCATGTGACAAGCTGTGAACAATCACAGCTCACACAGTAGTTCTCAATGGCTGCAAGAATGCAGCCAGAGAGAAGGAGAAATTATTGCTTTTACAGCCTTTATGGGTGTAAGAGCAATCAGTGTAAAAAAAAAAAAAAAAATCTTCATCACCCCCCACAAGTAGTACAGTGTCACCATGGTAACACTGTACTGCTAGGGTGACAGTATGTAAAAAAAATATATATAAATAATTATAGAAAAAAAAAATAAAAATGTAAAAAAAAAAGTTTAAAAATTATAATTTTTGGTTATAAACTAATTTGGGTTATTTTTTTTTTTTGGTAAAAAGATAACAGAATACATTTTGCCCAATATTTATGATGAAATATTATTTGTTTGCAAAATTTTATAAGATAAACACTTTTTTTCACAATTTTGGACTTTTTCATTTACATATCACAAAAAATGAAATTCCCAGCGGTGAATAAATACCACTAAAATAAAGCTTTATCTGTCTCAAAAAAATTCATATGGGTACAGTGTTGCATGACCGCGCAATTGCCATTCAAAGTGTGATAGCGCTGAAAGCTGAAAATTGGCCTGGTGGGGAAGGGGTGAAAGTGTCTGGATTGGAAGGTGGGGAAAGTGTCCGGACTGGAAGGGGGTGAAAGTGTCTGGATTGGAAGGGGGGGAAAGTGTCCGGACTGGAAGGGAGAGAAAGTGTCCGGACTGGAAGGGGGGTGAAAGTGTCCGGACTGGAAGGGGGTGAAAGTGTCCAGACAGGAAGGGGGTGAAAGCGTCCGGACTGGAAGGGGGGGAAAGCGTCCGAACTGGAAGGGGGGGAAAGCATCCAAACTGGAAGGGGGTGAAAGTGTCCGGACAGGAAGGGGGGGAAAGTGTCCGCACTGGAAGGGGGTGAAAGTGTCCAGGGTGGAAGGGGGTGAAAGTGTCCGGAGTGGAAGGGGGTGAAAGCGTCCGGACTGGAAGGGGGGGAAAGCGTCTGGACTGGAAGGGGATGAAAGTGTCCGGACTGGAAGGGGGTGAAAGTGTCTGGACTGGAAGGGGGGGAAAGTGTCCGGACTGGAAGAGGGTGAAAGTGTCCGGACTGGAAGGGGGGAAAGTGTCTGGACTGGAAGGGGGTGAAAGTGTCTGGACTGGAAGGGGGTGAAAGTGTCCGGACTGGAAGGGGGTGAAAGTGTCCGGACTGGAAGGGGGTGAAAGCGTCCGGACTGGAAGGGGGGAAAGCGTCCGGACTGGAAGGGGCGAAAGCGTCTGGACTGGAAGGGGGGAAAGCATCTGGACTGGAAGGGGGTGAAAGTGTCTGGACTGGAAGGGGGTGAAAGTGTCTGACTGGAAGGGGGTGAAAGTGTCCGGACTGGAAGGGGGTGAAAGTGTCCGGACTGGAAGGGGGGAAAGTGTCCGGACTGGAAGGGGGGGAAAGTGTCCAGACTGGAAGGGGGGGAAAGTGTCCGGACTGGAAGGGGAGGAAAGTGTCCAGACTGGAAGGGGGGGAAAAAGTGTCCGGACTGGAAGGGGGTGAAAGTGTCCGGACTGGAAGGGGAGGAAAGTGTCCAGACTGGAAGGGGGGAAAGTGTTCGGACTGGAAGGGGG
The DNA here is from genome assembly GCA_951230385.1 of Staurois parvus. NCBI lineage: Eukaryota > Metazoa > Chordata > Amphibia > Anura > Ranidae > Staurois > Staurois parvus. The sequence goes on along the minus strand of CATNWA010016837.1, from coordinate 185,509 downwards.
GTGAAAGTGTCCGGACTGGAAGGGGGGTGAAAGTGTTCGGACTGGAAGGGGGGTGAAAGTGTCTGGACTGGAGGGGGTGAAAGTTTCCGGACTGGAAGGGGGGTGAAAGTGTCCGGACTGGAAGGGGGTGAAAGTGTCCGGACTGGAAGTGGTTAATAAATGAAATGATCATTTAAAAACAGTATTTTGTATTTAATCCGGTCATCTTTGTGTCATATTCACATTTGTTGGATGTTCTGAATCATTTAAGTATGAAAAATATGACAAAAAGAAAAAAATCAGGAAGGGGCAAAGACTTTTTTGCAGCATTGTATATTTATGAATGTTTTTTCTTCATTATTATTACTACAAGTATTACTATTCTTCTTATTATTATTACTATTAGGCTCCATTCACCTTTTTGTAACAGGAACATGCAATTTTTTTTTGCGTGATTTTCACGCGCTTCCCCGTGTTGTGCCTAGGGCAGCACATTCACCTGAATGCGCATTCGTCATGGTAAAGAAGCTCAGGGACCACATTTTAGGAGCGTTTTTACGAGAACATTTCTCAATTCTCAAGCATTTTATCACGTGACAATTGCAAGAAATTTGCCCTGCGATTGGGTGTCATTCAGGATGAATGGTACCCAAAGATCGATTGCAAGTTTTTCCACGATGCCTAATCGCCCCAAGTGTCAGCGGGACCTTCGGGTTATGGAGTCATTGTAATAAAAAAAAAATATTATAATGTTTATTATTATTGTTACTCAAAAGCGAGCTTCTAGAATACGAACTACTCTGCCCCCCCCTTCCAGCGCGCGCCTGTGAAGCTGGGAGGACTTGAAGCATGCAATGTATCTTGGAGGCTCAAAGATCTTCGCCTTCTTTAGGTGCTGGATTCGAGTCATCATGGTTGAAGGAGGTCAGTCACATTCAGACAGGGTGCAATCGTGGCCAGATCTGGGGGGGTGCTGGGGGGGGAGGGGCCTATGCCCCCCCAGATTTTAGTTGTGTCCCCCCAAAGCCAACCCTAACCTGCCACTAAACTGCCATTATACTGCTCTAACCTGCCACTATACTACCCTAACCTGCCACTATACTACCCTAACCTACCACTATACTACCCTAACCAGCCACTATACTACCCTAACCAGCCACTATACTACCCTAACCAGCCACTATACTACCCTAACCTGCCACTATACTACCCTAACCTGCCACTATACTACCCTAACCTGCCTCTATACTATACTACCTACTACTAACCTGCCACTATACTACCCTAACTGCCACTATACTACCCTACCTGCCACTATACTACCCTAACCTGCCACTATACTACCCTAACCTACCACTATACTACCCTAACCTGCCACTATACTACCCTAACCCTGCCACTATACTACCCTAACCTGCCACTATACTACCTAACCTGCCCTAACTGCCACTAACCTATACTATACTACCTAACCTGCCACTATACTGCCCTAACCCGCCACTATACTACCCTAACCCTGCCACTATACTACCCTAACCTGCCACTATACTACCCTAAACCTGCCACTATACTGCCCTACCCTGCCACTATATACTACTACCCCTAACCTGCCCTATACCCGCCCTAACCTGCCACTATACTACCCTAACCTGCCGCTACTATACTATACTGCCCTAACCTGCCGCTATACTACCTAACCTGCCACTATACCCCCTAACCTGCCTAATACCTACCCTACCTGCCGCTATATACTACCTAACCTGCCGCTATACCCCTAACCTGCCACTATACCACCCTAACCTGCCTGCACTATACCCTAACCTGCCACTATACTACCTACCCTAACCTGCCACTATAACTACCCTAACCTGCCACCGCCGCTACCTGCGCTATACTGCCCACTATAACCCCTAACCTGCACTATACTACCCTAACCTGCCACTATACTACCCTAACCTGCTACTTATACTACCCTAACCTGCCACTATATACTGCCCTAACCTGCCACTATACTACCCTAACCTGCCACTATACTACCCTAACCTGCCACTATACTACCCTAACCTGTCCACTATACTACCCTAACCTGTCACTATACTACCCTAACCTGCCACTATACTACCCTAACTGCCACTATACTACCCTAACCTGCCACTATACTACCCTAACCTGCCACTATACTACCTACTAACCTGCCACTATTACTATACCCTAACCTGCCACTATACTACCCTAACCTGCCACTTTAACTACCCTAACCTGTCACTTATACTACCCTAACTGACCGCTATATACTGCCCTACCCTGCCACTATACTGCCCTAACCCTGCCACTATACTGCCCTAACCTGCCACTATACTACCCTAACCTGCGCTACTATACTGCCCTAACCTGCCACTATACTACCCTAACCCGCACTATACTACTCTAACCCGTCACTATACTACCCTAACCTGTCACTATACTACCCTAAAACCCCGCACTATACTGCCCTAACCTGCCACTATACTACCCTATCCTGCCACTATACTACCCTAACCTGCCACTATACTACCCTAACCTACCACTATACTACCCTAAACTGCCACTATACTACTAACCTACCATACTACCCTAACTGCCCTACTATACTACCCTAACTACCTAACCTGGCACTATACTACCCTAACCCATGCACTAAAAAGCAACTCATATATAAAACATGTTGAGCGGGAAACTAGCTATATTTAGTATATTTAATAGATTGCGGCTTTCTTAGACCATCTGATATGTACTATGATTATATAACCCCTCACCCTCCAGCGTATTTCCCCCCCCCCCCCCCTTCCTGACCAGGCCATTTTTTTGCGCTGTGGCGCTGCGCTACTTTAACTGACAATTGTGCGGTCATGCAACACCGCACCCAAATGAAATTTACATCCTTTTTTTTCTCATGAATAGAGCTTTCTTTTGGTGGTATCTGATTGCCTGTGAGGTTTTTATGTTTTGCACTATAAACAAAAAAAGAGCGAAAAGTGTGAAAAAAAATTTGGCGGCGCAGGTAGGGCGTGTGCATGCCGTGCGCGCTCCCCCTACCCACAAATGCAAAATCACATATATATATATGTGATTTTGCGCAGCCGTGCCGCCCTGTGGCGGTATTTCTGTACAGGATGGGGGGATGTGGTTAAGGATCAACATGGCTGTTATGGTCAGAAAGCCGCACACACAACTCATGGGTACCATTGTGTCTGAATTCGCTGTAAATCAACGATTTTACTGGCATGTCATTTTGTTTTGTATCGTTTCCTTTTTTTTTATATATTGATTAAAAGTGGATATTTTATCCGTTTTATTCTGATTGATGCTTAGAAAGTCCATATTCCTTTCTCCATATTAAACTCTTCAATACATTGGACGAGGCTTCCTTGAACTTTAATAGATGTCCACAGTGCCCACCCTGTGGGGACATCGAGTGGTATCATTACTTTCAATACTGATGTACGTGACAAGAAGTCATAAAACCAATGCAATTTGGAAGCTCAAAGATCCTCGTTCTTCAGTGCTTCTTGAGGTGCTCGGAGTCTTCAGTAATTTCTGGTGAGGTCAATCACATTCAGCTGTACATGACTCCAGTGAGTCATCAAACCGGACAGTAATTTAAAATTCATGGAGTTGAAGACCAAGAAGGTCAAAAATCTCACATTCAGAACAAGAGTACAATAACTCCAGTGGGCAAGCTTCAGCTTTGAGTCCAGCACAAAATAGGGACACCCTTAGCTAGGGGACCCAGAGTTTGGTAATTCAGGTATGGAGAAGTTTAATAAGTGTACCAGACCAAGGAACTAAGGGTCCAAAAATCTTTTAATACTGATGTAACAAGAAGTCATAAAACAGCCAATGCGTTTCTGAGGCTCAAAGGTCTTCTTCAGGGCTTCTTCAGGTTCTGCATTTGAGTCATCAGTAATTCATGGTTGAAGAAGGTCAATCACATTTGATAGGATGCAATGAGGCTATTTCCAGCACAAACAGGCCACCCTTAGCTAGGGGACCCAGAGATTGGTAATCAGGTATGGAAAGTATAATGAGAGTACCAGACCAAGGAACTAAGGGTCCAAAAATCTTTTAATACTGATGTAACAAGAAGTCATAAAACAGCCAATGCGTTTCTGAGGCTCAAAGGTCTTCTTCAGGGCTTCTTCAGGTTCTGCATTTGAGTCATCAGTAATTCATGGTTGAAGAAGGTCAATCACATTTGATAGGGTGCAATGTCCCGGTGAATCTACTTCCAGCACAAACAAGCCAGAGGACCCAGAGTTTGGAATTCAAGTACAGAGAGTCTAATGAGAGTTCCAGACCATGGAACTAAAAAAAATATTTTAATACTGATGTTAGCTCATGACAAGAAGTCATAAAACAGCCAATGCATTTTGGAGGCTCAAAGATTTCCTCGTTCTTCAGTGCTTCTTGAGGTGCTGGATGGAGTCATCAGTAATTCATGGTTGAAGAAGGTCAATCACATTCAGATGGAGTACAATGGCTCCAGTGAGGCTGCTTCCAGCACAAACAGGCCACCCTTAGCTAGGGACCCAGAGTCTGGATTTCAGGTATAGAGAGTCTAATGAGAGTACCAGACCATGGAACTAAAAAAAATCTTTAATACTGATATTAGTTCATAACAAGAAGTCATAAAACAGCCAACATGCTTCAGAGTCTCAAAGGTCTTCTTCAGGGCTTCTTCAGGTGCTGGATTTGAGTCCTCAGTAATTCCTGGTTGAAGAAAGTCAATCACATTTTCTAGGGTGCAATGTCCCGGTGAGGCTACTTCCAGCACAAACAGGCCACCCTTAGCTAGGGAAGCCAGAGTTTGGAATTCGGGTATAGAAAGTCTAATGAGAGTGTCAGACCAAGTATCTAGAAAAAATCTTTTACTACTGATGTTAGTTCATAACAAGAAGTCATAAAACAGCCAACATGCTTCAGAGGCTCAAAGGTCTTCTTCAAGGCTTCTTCAGGTGATGGATTGGAGTCATCAGTAAATCATGGTTGATGAAGGTCAAATCACTTACGATAGAGTGCAATGTCCCAGTGAGGCTACTTCCAGGACAAATAGGGCACCCTTTAGCTAGGGAACCCAGAGTTTGGGATTCAGGCATGGAAAGTCTAATAAGAGTGCCAGACCATGGAACTAAAAAAAAATATTTTTCATACAGATGGTAGTTCATGACAAGAAGTCATAAAACAGCCAATGCTTCTTAAGGTGCTGGATGGAGTCATCAGTAATTAATGGTTGAAGAAGGTCAATCACATTCAGACAATTCAGAGTACAATGGCTCTGATGAGGCTGCTTCCAGCACAAACAGGCCACCCTCAGCTAGGGGACCAGAGTTTGAAATTCGGATATAGAGAGTCTAATGAGAGTGCCTGATCAAGGAACTAAGAGTCCAAAAAATCTTTTAATACTGATGCAACAAGAAGTCATAAAACAGCCAATGCGTTTCTGAGGCTCAAAGGTCTTCTTCAGGTGCTGGATTTGAGTCATCAGTAGTTCATGGTTGAAGAAGGTCAATCACATTTGATAGGGTGCAATGTCCCGGAGAAGCTACTTCCAGCACAAACAAGCCACCCTTAGCTAGAGGACCCAGAGTTTGGAATTCAGGTATAGAGAGTCTAATGAGAGTACCAGACCATGGAACTAAAAAAAATATTTTAATACTTATGTTAGCTCATGACAAGAAGTCATAAAACAGCCAATGTGTTTTGGAGGCTCAAAGATTTCTCCGTTCTTCAGTGCTTCTTAAGGTGCTGGATTAAGTCATCAGTGATTCATGGTTGAAGAAGGTCAATCACATTTAGATGGGGTACAATGTCTATGGTGAGGCTGCTTCCAGCACAAACAGGCCACCCTTAGCAAGGGGACCCAGAGTTTGGAATTCAGGTATAGAGAGTCTAATGAGAGTGCCAGACTAAGAAAATAAGGGTCCAAAAATCTTTTAATATTGATGCAACAAGAAGTCATAAAACAGCCAATGCGTTTCTCAGGCTCAAAGGTCTTCTTCAGGGCTTCTTCAGGTGCTGGATTTGAGTCATCAGTAATTCATGGTTGAAGAAGGTCAATCACTTTCTGTCAGAGCTCCGGGTATGACCAGAGGTGTGTGGACCGACACAGGGAAACACAGACTTCAGGTATAGCGTGTAAAACAATATAATTTATTAAGGGCAACACAAACATAAACACAGTGCAACAAACCAAACCCAAAACTAACACAAATACGTACAACAAGGTGCAACAAACCCAAACCTTAACTGATATATTTATATAAATATGGAGAACTACGTAGTCAGGCGGGCCGGGTCGGTAGCTAACGGGCAGACAAGGTACAAGGAGTAGGCAGAAGATTGGTCAGGGGTAGCCGAGGTCGGTGCAGGCAGAGTTCAAGCAGAGTCAGAATCAGGCAGGAAGCAGACAGGATGCAGGTACAGGGGCTCATGGGAACAATACACCAAGGCCCTGACTGCAGGCCTGGCCATTCCTTAAATACACCTCCTGCAATCAGCCTCAGGTGATGGCTTGATTGCAGGAGTGAGCTTCTGGCTGCAAAGAGCACCCGCTGGCCAGCCCTGGTACTGCAGCCTACAAGGCAGGTGAGTCCCACCACCATTGGCGAGTCCATTCCTGACACTTTCTATATAGTGTAATGTCCCGGTGAGGCTGCTTCCAGCACAAACAGGCCACCCTTAGCTAGGGAAACCAGAGTTTGGAATTCAGGTATAGAGAGTCTAATGAGAGTACCAGACCATGGAACTAAAAAAAATATTTTAATACTGATGTTAGTTCATAACAAGAAGTCATAAAACAGCCAACATGTTTCAGAGGCTCAAAGAGCTTCTTCAGGAGTTGGATTCGAGTCATTAGTAATTCCTGGCTGAAGAAGGTCAGTCACATTTGATAGGGTGCAATGTCCTGGTGAGGCTACTTCCAGGACAAACAGGGCACCCTCTAGCTAGGGAACCCAGAGTTTGGGATTCAGGTATGGAAAGTCTAATGAGAGTGCCAGACCAAGGAGCTAAAAAATATTTTCATACTGATGTTAGTTCATAAGAAGAAGACATAAAACAGCCAACATGTTTCAAATACTCAAAGATCTTCTTCAGGGCTTCTTCAGGTGCTGCATTCAAGTCATCAGTAATTCTTGGTTTAAGAAGGTTAATCACATTCATTAGAGTGCAATGTTCTGATGAGGCTGTTTCCAGGACAAACAGGCACCCTTAGCGAGGGGACCGAGTTTGGAATATAGGCACTATTCCTCCCACTGACACCAATGATGGGGCACTATTCCTCCCACTGATACCAATGATGGGGCACTATTCCTCCCACTGACACCAATGATGGGGCACTATTCCTCCCACTGACACCAATGATGGGGCACTATTTCTCCCACTGACACCAATGATGGGGCAGTATTCGTTCTACTGATACCAATGATGGGGCACTATTCCTTCTACTGACACCAATGATGGGGCACTATTCCTCCCACTGATACCAATGATGGGGCACTATTCCCCCCACTGACACCAATGATGGGGCACTATTCCTCCCACTGATACCAATGATGGGGCACTATTCCCCTCACTGACACCAATGATGGGGCACTATTCCCCCCACTGACACCAATGATGGGACACTATTCCTCCCACTGACACCAATGAGGGGGCACTATTCCCCCCACTGACACCAATGATGGGGCACTATTCCTCCCACTGATACCAATGATGGGGCACTATTCCTCCCACTGATACCAATGATGGGGCACTATTCCCCCCACTGACACCAATGATGGGGCACTATTCCCCTCACTGACACCAATGATGGGGCACTATTCCCCCCACTGACACCAATGATGGGGCACTATTCCCCTCACTGACACCAATGATGGGGCACTATTCCCCCCACTGACACCAATGATGGGGCACTATTCCCCTCACTGACACCAATGATGGGGCACTATTCCCCCCACTGACACCAATGATGGGCACTATTCCTCCCACTGACACCAATGATGGGGCACTATTCCTCCCACTGATACCAATGATGGGGCACTATTCCTCCCACTGATACCAATGATGGGGCACTATTCCCCCCACTGACACCAATGATGGGGCACTATTCTTCTCATTGACACCAAGACATTTTCTACTCCCACTGGCCAGTCTTCCCCCCCCCGTAAAGTCTGAAGGACAGTAAACTGGCCCTTTATTTAGAAAGCTTGGAGCCGGTCTATAGTCCTGCCCTGACCAGACATGTTTTTTGTTTTCATTTTCGGCGGTCTCTTTAATTAAGTTGCTTTTACTAAAGTAGTATTTGTTAAAAGTTAAAAAAAAAAACCCAAAAACCAAGAAAAACAATCTATTTCCTTATTACCGATTTCTGGGCCTCCGAAAATGAATCTGAATAATGGACACACTTGATTTTTTCCTTTCAGCGGGTCGGCGGTAAGATCCACCCTGCCCAGGGGCGGACTGACCGTTCGAGCACTTAGGCACAGCCCGAGAGCCCGGGGTCAGTAGGGGGCCCCATGAAATACCTGTTACCTTTTTTATAGGCTTTTTTGGGTGTGCTTTGAGTGTGGGCAAGGACACAGGGGCCCCATGATCCCCTATTGCCCGGGGGCCCCATGAGTTGTCAGCCCCGCCACGTGCGCATTACCCCGTCGTAGCTTTAAACACCTTTTTTTTTTTCTTTAAAATAACACCGCGCAGCAATTTCCTAACGTCACCACGTGACGCCGCGCCGCGCGCCCGTACCTTTAATAAAGCGGGTCATTGCACCGATCGGAAGAAGCGCGACTTAATCTGCGCATTCTAATCTCTTTTAATGTTTTGCATTAAGGTTGCTTTAATGGGCCGGCCACTTTCTGGCGTTTTTTTTTTTTTCTGCGGTGCAATTGGAACACCGGCTCCAGCGGTAATAAAAGACTTCCTTTCAATGAGTTCATTACGGCGCCTTCTAGAAAACATGCTTAGATTACATATTTAACATCATATTTGCAGTAATGGCTTTATTTCTGTCCTGCTTTTTAAAAGGCCCTGCGACGGATGGAGATTGGTCCCCGCAGACACCTTGCCCCTCCCCCCCCCGCGGTGAGATTCCAGGTTTTATGATATGTGTCCAATATATAGGAACTCTTTTTAATAATTTTAGAGGATGTGAAATGAACGCTCAACAAGTCGGGAGACAGGAGCCCTTTATATTAGAGCATTAATAATTAAAAATACTTTGTGGTTGTGTCCCCCCCCCCCCCCTCTTTTGTCATTTCTTTACATAGTCCAATTAAACATGTATGGGCCCAATTCTCTAAAGGGCAAAATTAGTTTACACTTTTTTTTTTTTTTTTTAACAGCAAAGACCGAGAAACAGCGTGTCGGCATAGCGGTGCAAGTCTGTAATTGGAGCGGATTAATAAATAATATAATAAACAAAATAACTAGAAAGAAGGGGGGGGGGGAGGGAGACCTCCCCACATTCAGGGGAGAGGACAGGATTTGTAATGATAGAACGACAACAAAAAGCTACAATTTGCAATATTTATTATTGATCAATTAAAATAAATAATGAAAAAAAAAAATTTTGGGATCAAAATATTATTGATTGCGCTCATTCGAATGATGGTTTCCGGGTCACATTTCTTAACGTTTCGCCTGTTTCTGACTTCTTCAGGAGATATTTTATATCAGATACATTCTTCTTGTTATTTTGTTCTAATCTGAGATGTAGTGACGGTGAGCTCCTCTCTGAATACATATATACAGTATCTCCCCCCCCCCCCCCCGACTGTATACAATGTATATATATATATATACAGTATCCCCAGAAGTGAGTCCCCCCCTCCCCCGGACTGTATACAATGTATATATATATATAACAGTATCCCCCAGAAGTGAGTCCACCCCTCCCCCAGACTGTATACAATGTATATATATATATATATATCCCCCAGAAGTGATATATACAATGTATATATATATATATATATATAGAGTATCTCCCAGAAGTGAGCCCCCCTCCCCCGGACTGTATACAATGTATATATATATATATATATCTCCCAGAAGTGAGCCCCCCTCCCCCGGACTGTATACAATGTATATATATATATTAACAGTATCCCCCAGAAGTGAGTCCCCCCCCCCCGACTGTATACAATGTATATATATATATATATATATAGAGTATCTCCCAGAAGTGAGCCCCCCTCCCCCGGACTGTATACAATGTATATATATATATATTAACAGTATCCCCCAGAAGTGAGTCCCCCCCTCCCCCGGACTGTATACAATGTGTATATATATATATATACAGTATCCCCCAGAAGTGAGTCCCCCCCCTCCCCCGGACTATATAATATATATATATATATATATAGAGTATCTCCCAGAAGTGAGCCCCCCTCCCCCGGACTGTATACAATGTATATATATATATATAACAGTACCCCCCAGAAGTGAGTCCCCCCCTCCCCCGGACTGTATACAATGTATATATATATATATACAGTATCCCCCAGAAGTGAGTCCCCCCCTCCCCCGGACTGTATACAATGTATATATATACACACATACACAGTATCTCCCAGGAGTGAGTCCCCCCTCCCCCAGACTGTATACAATGTGTATATATATATATATATACACAGTATCTCCCAGGAGTGAGTCCCCCCTCCCCCGGACTGTATACAATGTGTATATATATATATATACAGTATCTCCCAGGAGTGAGTCCTCCCCTCCCCCGGACTGTATACAATGTATATATATATATACAGCATCCCCCAGAAGTGAGCCCCCCTCCCCCGGACTGTATACAATGTATATATATATATATATATATATATATATATATATATATACAGTATCTCCCAGGAGTGAGTCCCCCCTCCCCCAGACTGTATACAATGTATATATATATATATATATATATATATATATACAGTATCTCCCAGGAGTGAGTCCCCCCTCCCCCAGACTGTATACAATGTATATATATATATATTTTTTTTATCACTATGATGACTATTAGATGGAGATGGCTGCCAAGGTGCTGCATATGCTTTCACATGTGACTACTGCAGACCATCCACTAAATGTAATTGATTGTTAAGTGACCCCGGAACGTATGTCCTTGTGATGTGACTGTTATGCCATTTCCAGTAAAGGGCAGCTAAACTACTTTTCTGTGTGGACGTTGCTTCCTTTGGGAATACGTAGGCATGTTGTGCGGTGGTCTCCGCCATGGAGTGGGGCACAAGATGGCGGCGGTTTCGCCTTCAGCAGGAGGGACAATGTTCTAGCAGGACAGGAGCGATGGTAGAGACTTGCGCTCTTGGTGCCAAATACAGCCAACCACAAAGCCCCTCTTACAAGTGTGGTTGCCATTCGACAGGAAATGTGTTCCTGGCAGGATCACCAGGTAAAAATAATGAAAATGAGAAGCCGGGAAAAAGAAATGAATGCAGCCGCCACATCTGAGGGCTGGTAATCCAATATAATGTTTTTTTTTTTTGGGGTTCAGGAACACTTTCAGCCCAGAGATCGGTGAGGCGCCAACATCTTCCCTGTGTGGAGTTGTGTGTCTCGGCTCACAATGTAAGGATTCCAGTGATGTTCTCCCTCCGTGGTGGGGGGGGGGGTTTCCGTGGTGGGGGGGGGGGTTGGGTGGTGGGGGGGATCGGTAGTATTCCTCTGGAGGATGAAGTCTACTCTCTTCTGGAGAATGAAGAAAGACCTTTCACTTTATAAAGCGAAGTCTGAGAGAGGAGCAGAAGCCGGGTGTCGGCTGTGAACCAGATTTCATTGTATAGACTTCAAAGGTCTATATCTGTATTTGGCTTCAATCTCTAACATTTCCTCATAAAAGAAGAAGAATTCAGCAAAATGTTGTATTCCTTATATTCCGATGGTGCCGGTATTATTGGGACTCTAAAGAGTACCTGTGATGTCGGGGCGAGGCAGATGGGTGAGGCAACAAGTGGAAACGTTGGAGATGAATGGAACACCACCCTCTTGAGGGCAGATGGACTTGTTTTGGGCCCCCCTAAGCTCTGCACAGCCAGGCAACACGCATTGTTCCACACAAATAGAGGTTGGGAGATGGAGAAAAGAATTCTCTCCATGTCCTTGTGAACAAGTTATTACTGGTACCACACTGGCCTCATCGGCCGACCTCATCGCAGGCTATCCCCTCTTCAGTCTATCATGAATGCTGCCCCCAGACTCATCCACCTTACTAACCGCTCTGTATCTGCCATCCCTCTCTGCCAATCCCTCCACTGGCCTCCATTCAGTGTCCTCCACCCCTCTCTGCCAATCCCTCCACTGGTCTCCATTCAGTGTCCTCCACCCCTCTCTGCCAATCCCTCCACTGGCCTCCATTCAGTGTCCTCCACCCCTCTCTGCCAATCCCTCCACTGGCCTCCACTCAGTGTCCTCCATCCCTCTCTGCCAATCCCTCCACTGGCCTCCATCAGTGTCCTCCACCCCTCTCTGCCAATCCCTCCACTGGCCTCCACTCAGTGTCCTCCACCCCTCTCTGCCAATCCCTCCACTGGCCTCCATTCAGTGTCCTCCACCCCTCTCTGCCAATCCCTCCACTGGCCTCCATTCAGTGTCCTCCACCCCTCTCTGCCAATCCCTCCACTGGCCTCCATTCAGTGTCCTCCATCCCTCTCTGCCAATCCCTCCACTGGCCTCCATTCAGTGTCCTCCACCCCTCTCTGCCAATCCCTCCACTGGCCTCCATTCAGTGTCCTCCACCCCTCTCTGCCAATGCCTCCAAGTGTCCTCCACCCCCTCTGCCAATCCCTCCACTGGCCTCCATTCAGTGTCCTCCACCCCTCTCTGCCAATCCCTCCACTGGCCTCCATTCAGTGTCCTCCACCCCTCTCTGCCAATCCCTCCACTGGCCTCCATTCAGTGTCCTCCACCCCTCTCTGCCAATCCCTCCACTGGCCTCCATTCAGTGTCCTCCACCCCTCTCTGCCAATCCCTCCACTGGCCTCCATTCAGTGTCCTCCACCCCTCTCTGCCAATCCCTCCACTGGCCTCCATTCAGTGTCCTCCACCCCTCTCTGCCAATCCCTCCACTGGCCTCCATTCAGTGTCCTCCACCCCTCTCTGCCAATCCCTCCACTGGCCTCCATTCAGTGTCCTCCACCCCTCTCTGCCAATCCCTCCACTGACCTCCACTCAGTGTCCTCCACCCCTCTCTGCCAATCCCTCCTCTGACCTCCACTCAGTGTCCTTCACCCCTCTCTGCCAATCCCTCCACTGGTCTCCATTCAGTGTCCTCCACCCCTCTCTGCCAATCCCTCCACTGGCTTCCATTACCCAATGGATAAAATTCTAAACATTAACAATCACATATAAAGCCATTTATAACTCCGCCCCAAATTATATCACCAATCTTGTCTCCAAATACCACCCAAACCGTCCTCTCCGCTCCTCACACGACCTCCTGCTCTCTAGCTCCCTTGTCTCCTCCTCCCATACTCATCTCCAGGACAACTCCAGATCTTCCCCCATCCTCTGGAACTCTCTACCCCAATTTATCAGACTATCGCCTACTCTACTCACTTTTAGGCGATCTCTGAAAACCGATCTCTTCAGGGAAGCCTATCCTGCCCTCAGTTAATAATGGAATCTTCTATTCCTCCTACCAGTCCATCCCCCACAGTTACTACCTTTTGTACCACCAGCCCCTCCCTCCTAGATTGTAAGCTCCCAGGATCAGGGCCCTCCTATCCCTCTTGTATTGATCTGTATTGTTGCTGTATTGTCTCCCGTTATATTGTAAAGCGCTGAGCAAACTGTTGGCGCCATAAATCCTGTATAATAGTAATAATAATATAAATCCTGTAAACCATGTCTTTATGGAGCGGGTCCAAAGTGGTCAAACCATGTCTTTATAGAGCGGGTCCAAACTGGTGAAACCCTGTCTTTATGGAGCGGGTCCAAACTGGTGAAACCCTGGTTTTTTATGGAGCGGGTCCAAAGTGGTCAAACCATGTCTTTATGGAGCGGGTCCAAAGTGGTCAAACCATGTCTTTATGGAGCGGGTCCAAAGTGGTCAAACCATGTCTTTATGGAGCGGGTCCAAAGTGGTCAAACCATGTCTTTATGGAGCGGGTCCAAAGTGGTCAAACCATGTCTTTATGGAGCAGGTCCAAAGTGGTCAAACCCTGTCTTTATGGAGCGGGTCCAAAGTGGTCAAACCATGTCTTTATGGAGTGGGTCCAAAGTGGTCAAACCCTGTCTTTATGGAGCGGGTCCAAAGTGGTCAAACCCTGTCTTTATGGAGCGGGTCCAAAGTGGTCAAACCCTGTCTTTTTGGAGCAGGTCCAAACTGGTGAAACCCTGTCTTTTTGGAGCGGGTCCAAACTGGGGAAACCCTGTCTTTATGGAGCGGGTCCAAAGTGGTCAAACCCTGTCTTTTTGGAGCGGGTCCAAACTGGTGAAACCCTGTCTTTATGGAGCGGGTCCAAAGTGGTCAAACCATGTCTTTTTGGAGCTGGTTCAGAATGATTAAACCACAGTCATGCTGGAACAAAAAAGGGGACCTCACCAATAGTATCGTTAACTAGAAACATCTAAACTCAATAATTTTAACCAGGGGTGTCCAAACTATGGCCCTCCAGCTGTTGAAGTACTACAAGTCCCATCATGCCTCTGCCTCTGGGTGTCTTGCCTGTGGATGTCAGAATCTTGCAAGGCCTCATGGGACTTGCAGTTCCTCAACACCTGGAGGGCCCTAGTTTGGACACCCCTGATTAACGGTGGCCTCTTATTTTTGGCTTCAGAGTCGCGAGGGTCAGGTGTCCACAAACCTTTAGATATATAGGAGGTCCCTTTATGACTAGAAATGTCACAGCATTAGCACATCCATCATGAAAATCCCCGTCTTTTTATATTATGTGACGGGAGTCACTTTGGGTGGGGGCCCATGGAACACAGCTCAATTTGGAGAGGTGGGGAGACCCCTGTCTCAGCTCCCCATATCCCTCTTATGTGTAAGTCACCCTGTGCCTGTTAGGGGTACAGGGTGAACTGTCCTAATAGTGGGGTGGGGGGTTGTTGATTATTTAATGCCATGTGGTTGCATCCTATTGTTCCATTGTGTGTCTTGCTTGGGAGCAAACTATTATGGGACAGGGGCGGACTGACAACTCATGGGGCCCCCGGGCAATAGGGAATCATGGGGCCCCTGTGTCCTTCCCAAACTCAGAAAAAGCCTATGAAAAAGGTACCAGAGGCATCTCATGGGGCCCCCTACTGACCCCGGGCCCTCGGGCAGTGCCCGAGTTTCCAAATGGTCAGTCCACCCCTGTTATGGGATGTATGCGTTTATGTGTATTAGCTTAGTGGGGGGGGGGGTGTCTCCAGCAGCCCTCCCCCTGATGGGACTGTCTGCTGGTGTGAAGTTTGATTACCTTTGTGCAGGGGCAACTCATAGGGCCCCCGGGCAATAGGAGATCATGGGGCCCCCGTGTCCTCACCCACACTCAAACCACTTCCAAAAAAGACTATGAAAGATACCAGGGGCATCTCACGGGGCCCCCTACTGACCCCGGGCCCTCAGGCAGTCCCCGAGTTCCCAAATGGTCAGTCCGCCCCTGCCTGTGTGTCTCTTGTTGCTAAGTGTAGATTGCCCCACCCTGTGTCATTATGCAGGGAGGGGGGTCCCCTGAGTGTATAAAAAGCTGTCCCCTGTTCAGTGTAGTCTTGTAAAAAGCCAGTTCGAGTTTCAATTGGTGTGGTCTAAGAGTTCCAGACAGATTGCTTGGTCTAGTCTTGTATGGTCAGATTGGTGTGGTCTAGTCTTGTATGGTCAGCGGTGGTGTCTGTGGTCGGTGTTCAGACAGATTGGTGTGGTCTAGTCTTGCATGGTCAGCGGTGGTGTCTGTGGTCGGTGTTCAGACAGATGCTGTGGTCTAGTCTTGTATGGTCAGGTCTGTGGTCGGTGGACAGATTGCGTGGTCTAGTCTTGTATGGTCAGCGGTGGTGTCTGTGGTCGGTGTTCGGACGGGGAAGCGGTATCCTAACAGAAGTATCCAAGCGCAGTCATGGTGATCCGTAACAAGGACACAAAACACAAAGTTTGGAAACGTTACAGCCGAACCGCAGAGCTAACTTCTAACTGCTCAGGGAGACAAAAAATAACTATTAAAAAAAAAAAAATTCCCCTCATGTACCCGTCACCGAATATAATTTAAAAATGTGCCCTAAAGGGAAACACATTAATATTACATCTCATAGAAAAAGAATTTAGAAAGCCTTTTTATTAGACTTGTAGTCACCGATTTCTAGGCCTGGATCGCCATCTAGTGGCCGTCTCAGAGTATTTCTCTGGTGTTGTCTGAAGACATCACCAGCAGCTTTTTAACCTCTTGTCGCCCAAGTAACGCATATGTGCAGCGACAAAGGGGGCGGGCTTTCACCGCTCCAGCCTGGGCCAATCGTGGCTTTCCTCTCCTACATGTAAAAATCAGCATTTTTTGCTAGAAACTACTTAGAACCTCCAAACATTATACATACACATATACATACATACAGTACCCCCCAGAAGTGAGTCCCCCCTCCCCGGACTGTATACAATGTATATATATATATATATATATACAGTATCCCCCAGAAGTGAGCCCCCCCTCCCCCGGACTGTATACAATGTATATATATATATATACAGTATTGCCCCAGAAGTGAGTCCCCCCTCCCCCGGACTGTATACAATGTATATATATATATATATATATACTACAGTATCCCCCAGAAGTGAGTCCCCCCTCCCCCGGACTGTATACAATGTATATATATATATATATATATATACAGTATCCCCCAGAAGTGAGTCCCCCCCTCCCCCCCCTGACTGTATACAATGTATATATATATATACAGTATCCTTTGCCCAGAAGTGAGCCCCCCCCTCCCTCGGACTGTATACAATGTGTATATATATATACAGTATCCCCCAGAAGTGAGCCCCCCCTCCCCCGACTGTATACAATGTATATATATATATATATATATATACAGTATCTCCCAGAAGTGAGTCCCCCCCCCCCCCGGACTGTATACAAATGTATATATATATATATACAGTATCCCCCATATATATATATATATATATATATATATATATACACACAGTATTCTGGGAGATACTGTATATATATATACATTGTATACAGTCTGGGGGAGGGGGGGGCTCACTTCTGGGAGATACTGTATATATATATATACACATTGTATACAGTCTGGGGGAGGGGGGGGCTCACTTCTGGGAGATACTGTATATATATATATTTCTTGCTTTGCATCCTGAAATGAAGACAGACACAGTTTTTGTTTTATCCCGCTGTATTTACAACGTATAACATCCAAGTGAAAGATAAACACCGACATATCAGAAATGTATTTTCAAAAATTCAAAAGTAGAATCACTGAGTTGGAAAAAGGATCCCCCCCCCCTTGTGTCAGTGTTTTGTTGAACCCCCCTTTTGCTGTAATTCCAGCCTTTATTCTGTCGGGATTTCTCTACTAACTTCTAGACTTTGAGATATTTGCCCGCTCTTCTCTGCAGGGCGGCTCAGGGTCAGTGACATTGTATGGTGATGGTTTGTGGACGGCAGTCTTCAGGTCATTCCACAGACTTTCAATGGGGTTGAAGTCTGGGCTCTGACTAGGCCATGCAGGGACATCTCCCTTCTTCTCCTCCAACCACTGGGGGGTGCTGTGTGCTTTGGGTCATTGTCATGTTGGAAGGGAAACCTTCCCATTGACCACTTTTTGGCTGAGGGCGGCAGAATTTCATCCATTACATTGGTGGTCAGTATAAATTCCCCATTACGTTGGTGGTCAATTCCCAGCACGGGGTAAATCATTGCATGTTTAACCCTTTTGCTGCCACATCCATATGTTGTATAGACCCCAGAGGTGGGGATTCTTTGTCTTCTCCACAATGCAGAGTCTGGTGTCTGAAACTTCCGGTTCCGGCACCAACCCCCCCCCCCCCAGCCATGTATTCCGGTCTCCGTTTGTCCATCTGCGGGACCAGGTCCCAGCGAGTGGAGGGGAGAGAGGAGTGTGGACACATGTCCGCCCTCCTCCCCTTCATGTGACCTGGAAAGCAACATATAAGATGTCACTTTCAGGTCACGCCTGTCTCTTTCCCCCCGGCTAGCACGGCCGAGAAGCAACATATTGCAATGCGATCTGCATTGCAATACATTGAGTGGAGCCCAGAGGAGACATTGGGGGCCTTTTAGACCCTGCATGTCTCATTAAAGAGAACCTGTCACCTAAAAACAAGCCCATTGGGGCAGGCCCGGACTGGGACAAAAAAAATTGGCCCGGGCATTTTAGACTGAGAAGCCCCAAGCCCAGGATCCCTTTCCTCGGAGCCCGGTGATGGAACGGGAGAGAGAGAGAGAGAGAGTGAGAAGGGAAGAGAGAGAAGAGAGAGAAGGAGAGAGGAGAGAGAGATGAGAGAGAGAGAGAGAGAGAGGGGGGTTAGAGAGAGGGGAGGATGAGGGAGAGAGAGAAGATAAGAGAGAGGGGGGGTGAGAGAGAGAGGATAAGAGAGAGGAGAGAGAGAGGAGAGAGAGAGAGAGAGAGAGAGAGAGAGAGAAGAGAGAGAGAGAGAGAGAGAGAGAGAGAGAGAGAGAGAGAGAAGATGAGAGAGAGAAGAAGAGATAAGAGAGAGAGAGAGAGAGAGAGAGGGAGAGGGAGGGGAGAGAGAGAGAGAGAGAGAGAGAGAGAGAGAGAAGATAAGAGAGAGAGAGAGAGAGAGAGGGGTGTGTGAGAGAGAGAGGATAAGAGAGAGAAGAGAGAGAAGAGAGAGATAGGGGAGATGAGCGAGAGAAGAGAAGAGAGAGAGAAGAGAGAGAAGATGAACGAGAGAAGAGAGAGAGAGAGAAGATGAGCGAGAGAGAAGAGAGAGAGAGGATGAGAGAGAAGATGAGAGAGAGAGAAGATAGAGAAGAGAGAGGAGAGGGAGGGGGGTGAGAGAGAGAGGGGATAAGAGAGAGAAGAGAGAGAGAGAGAAGATGAGCAAGAGAAGAGAGAGAGAAGATGAGTGAGAGAGAAGAGAGAGGATGAGAGAGATGAGAGAGGGGGTGAGAGAGAGAGAGAGAGAGAGAGAGAGAGAGAAGATAGATAAGAGAGAGAGGGGGTGAGAGAGAGAGAGAGAGAGAAGAGATGAGAGAGAGAGAAGTGAGAGAGAGAAGATAGATAAGAGAGAGAGGGGTGAGAGAGAGAGAGAGAGAGGATAAGAGAGAGAAGAGATAGAGAGAGAGAGAAGAGAGAGAGGAAGATTGAGATAAGAGAGAGAGGGGGTGAGAGAGAGAGAGAGAGAGGATAAGAGAGAGAAGAGAGAGGAGAGGGAGGGGGGGTGAGAGAGAGAGAGAAGATAAGAGAGAGAAGAGAGAGAGAGAAAGAGAGAGAGAGGATGAGTGAGGAAGAGGAGAGAGGGGAGAGAGAGAGAGAGAGAGAGGATGAGAGAGATAGAGGAGAGAGAGGAGAGAGAGAGAGAGAGAGAGGATGAGAGAGAGAAGATACGAGATAGCTAGAGAGAGAGAGATCCCTTGAGAAAAAGTTCACGAAGTGATGAAACGCGTCGGCACACGTGACATCTGACACACCTACGTTGAACCTGAAGTGCGATCGCGGCCATTTTGAAAGTGGGAACATGTGGTTGTTTCCTTGCTAATACAAACTATTGAGCTGTCTCTACCACTGGCAGCTGTTATCTTCAAAATCACAGGAATAACTTGGACCCTGGAGAATGTTTTCATCTTTTATCTGATACTTGCCCTTCTGACACTGATGTAGGGTAATTGTTCCCTGTCACACGACTTGGAGTGGAACACTTTATCTGACTTATATTTTAATTTCACAATGAAATTGGGTATTTTTGATAGAGTGGTTTCACAGTTTGATATTGAGCGTGGCTTTTACACATTATTGGAGTGAATGACTGTTGTTTGTTTGCAGTTGGAGTGTTCACAAATGAGAGTGGATTCACGATTGTTGGATTTTATTTAATAATCAAATATAATATTGAATATATGGTTTTTATAGTATCATTTTTTATTTAATTATTTATTTTTTCTTCACGTGTGTTTGGCACATGTTAGGCAGTTTTTGCATGATTCACGATTAGTGGCACATTGATATTTTATAAAGGGTAATGCACTATTTTGAGTTTACGTTTTTTTGAGGTACAAGAAAATCTGGATACTTCACGGTGATTAACCACTTGCCGACCGCGCATAGCCGAATGACGGCTTCACCGCGGCCGGCTAGTTCTGGGTGGACGTCATATGACGTCCTCCCAGAACGCGCTCTCCTGCGCGCCCCAGGGGGCGCGCACCCAGCGATCTCCGTGATCGCTGTGTCCTACGGACACAGCTGATCACGAGATGTGGTGAAAGGCCGATCCCACCGGCCTTTTACCACGTGATCAGCGGTGTCCAATGACACGCTGATCACAGGAAAATGCAAGTGCCAGGTTCTCGTCTGCACTTTCCTCACGCTGTCAGATCGTGAGGAAAGTACTGCCGAGAACCGGCAGTTGTCAAGCGGGGATCGGCACCGATCATCAGGGCACTGATGATCAGTGCCCTGATGATCGGTGCCCAGCAGTGACACCCGCAAGTTCCGCCCAGCAGTGCGCCCACTAGCCCCCGCCCACCCAGTGCCCAGCAGTGCCCCCACCTGTGCCCAGCAGTGCCCCCACCTGTGCCACTCTGCAGTGCCACCTACCTGTGCCCAGAAGTGCCACCTACATGTGCCAGCAGTGCCACCCACCTGTGCCCACCCACCTGTGCCCACCAGTGCCACCCACCTGTGCCCACCAGTGCCACCCCTGTGCCCACCAGTGCTGCCCACCAGTGCCGCCCACCAGTGCAGCCCAGCAGTGCTGCCAGTCAGTGCCACCAGTCAGTGCCCAGGGGTTGTGCCAGTCAGTGCCGCCAGTCAGTGCCCAGAAGTGATGCCAGTCAGTGCCGTCTATCAGTACCCATCATCAGTGTCACCTATCAGTGCCGCCTATCAGTGCTGCATATCAGTGCCGCCTATCCGTGACCCCTAATTAGTGCTGTCTATCAGTGCCGCCTATCCGTGCCACCTCATTAGTACTGCCTATCAGTGCCCTTTAGTGCTGCCTATCAGTGCCCATCAGTGCCGCCTATCAGTGCCCATCAGTGCCGCCTCATCAACGCAAATCAGTGAAGAAGAAAAAATACCTGTTTGAAAAATTTTATAAAAGAAACAAATAAACTTTTTTTTTTTTTTCAAATTTTTTGCACTTTTTTTAATTTATAGCGCAAAAAGTAAAGCGCCCAGTGGCGATTAAATACCACCAAAAGAAAGCTCTATTTGTGAGAAAAAAATGATCAAAATTTCATATGGGTACAATGTTGCATGACGGCGCAATTGTCAATCAAAGTGCGGCAGCGCTGAAAGCTGAAAATTGGCCTGGTAAGGAAGGGGGTATAAGTGCCTGGTAGGCGAGGGGTTAAAGTAAAGAGAGACATTTATTTTGGAGGAAGAAAAGACTTTATTATGTGGAACTGAATACTTTTGTGCTGGGAGTATATATATTGTGATGGAGGACATTTGGGACACTTCTGAATGGGTAGTTGATATAGGATATTGGAAAGAAAAGGTTTATTTATATTTATGTTTGATTTCAAGGGTGAAAGTGATTGACGTTTCTTTTAGGGAGCACTATTGGTGAAGGTAGTCTGGTGCTGAGTGATAGATTTATGTTACATAGTTAGTCTGGCTGAAAAACAAAAGTCCATCCAGTTCAACCATTAAAAAAAAAAAAAAAAAATATGTTGTTGTGTTAATAATTTGTGTTCCAAAAATTTTAGTTTTTTTTATTTTAGATTTTATTTTGATAATTAAGACCAAACTATATATAAACGTTGATGGTACAGATTAAATGTAGACAGAAAGATCCTGCTAGTAGTGGCCACATAAAAAGCAATATGGCCGCCTATTGAGCGTTCCAGGAATCCCCCTCCAAAAAAGGTAGAACAGCCTCCCCCCCCCCCCCCCCCCCCCCCCCCCCCCCCCCCCCCACCCCCCCCCCCCCCACGTCAGGCAGCTAAAATTAAAACATAAATTACGTATTATTAAAAAATAATTTTTTCATCCGCCGCTTCACCGCCTTACTTTTTAATCGCTAACAAATTCACGCGGACTCTAAGTGGTTAACAAATTGAATAAATATTTTTTTTATTTTTTTTTATTTGTTTTTTAGGATTAGGTCAGAGAAAGATGCAATTTAAAAAAAAAAAAATCCCCCTACAAAAAGGTAGAACAGCCTCCCCCCCCCCCCCCCCCCCCCCCCCCCCCCATCAGGCAGCTAAAATTACCAAAAAATAAATTATGACCATAACTTATTATTAAAAAATAATTTTTTTAATTCGCCGCTTCATCACCTTACTTTTTAATCACTAATAAATTCACGCAGACTCTTTTTTGAGCACATAAGCGGTTAAACCAAATTGAATAAATATTTTTTTTTTTTTTTTTTTAGGATTAGGTCAGAGAAAGAGATGCAATTTAGAAAAAAAAAAATCCCCCTCCAAAAAGGTAGAACAGCCTCCCCCCGTCAGGCAGCTAAAATTACCGAAACATGAATTATGACCGCAACGTATTATTAAAAAATAATTTTTTAATCCTCTGCTTCGTCGCCTTACTTTTTCATTGCTAATAAAATTCACGCAGACTCTTTTTTGCGCACATAAACAAATCCAAATTGAATAAATATTTTTTATTTTTTTATATTTTTTTTAGGATTAGGTCAGAGAAAAAGCAAATTGAATAAATATTTTTTTTTTTTTTTTTTTTTTTTTTTTTTAGGATTAGGTCAAATTGAGAAGGAGAGAGAAAGAGATGCAATTTAGAGAAAAAAAATCCCCCTCCAAAAAACCAAATTGAATAAATATTTTTTTTTTTTTAATTTTTTTTTTTGGATTAGGTCAGAGAAAGAGCAAATTGAATAAATATTTTTTTTTTTTTTTTTTTAGGATTAGGTCAGAGAAAGAGATGCAATTTAGAGAAAAAAAATCCCCCCCCTCCAAAAAGGTATAAAAGCTTCTCCCCCCATCAGGCAGCTAAAAATTACTGAAACATGAATTATGACCGTAACATATTTTATTAAAAAATTATTTTTTAATCCTCTGCTTCATCGCCTTACTTTTTCATCGCTAATAAATTCACGCAGACTCTTTTTTGCGCACATAAACAAATCCAAATTGAATAAATATATTTTTTTTTTTTTATTTTTTTTTTTAGGATTTGAATAAATATTTTTTTTTTTTTTTTTTTTTTTTTAGGATTAGGTCAGAGAAAGAGATGCAATTTAGAGAAAAAAAATCCCCTTCAAAAAACCAAATTGAATAAATATTTTTTTTTTTTTTTTTTTTTTTAGGATTAGGTCAGAGAAAGAGCAGCAAATTGAATAAATATTTTTTTTTTTTTTTTTTTTAGGATTAGGTCAGAGAAAGAGATGCAATTTAGAGAAAAAAAAAAAATCCCCCTCCAAAAAAGGTAAACAGCCTCCCCCCATCAGGCAGCTAAAATTACCGAAAACATGAATTATGACCGTAACGTATTATTTAAAAAATAATTTTTTAATCCTCTGCTTCATCGCCCTTACTTTTTCATCGCTAATAAATTCAAGCAGACTCTTTTTTGCACACATAAACAAACCAAATTGAATTTTTTTTTTTTTTTTTTTTTTTTTTTTTAGGATTAGGTCAGAGAAAGAGATGCAATTTAGAGAAAAAAAATCCCCCTCCAAAAAACCAAATTGAATAAATATTTTTTTTTTTTTTTTTTTTTTAGGATTAGGTCAGAGAAAGATCCTCCCGTCATGCAATTTAAAATTAGAGAAAATTAAAAAAATCCCTGCTTCATCGCCTTAAAAAAATTCAAGCAGACTCTTTTTTTGCACACATAAACGAAACCAAATTTTTGTTTTTTTTTTTTTTTTTTTTTTTTTTTTTTTTTTTTTAGGATTAGGTCAGAGAAAGAGCAATTTAGAGAAAAAAAATAAAAAACCAAATTAATAAATAGGATTAGGTTTAAAATATATTTTTTTTTTTTTTTTTTAGGATTAGGTCAGAGAAAGAGATGCAATTTAGAGAAAAAAAATCCCCCTCCAAAAAGGTATAAAAGCTTCTCCCCCCATCAGGCAGCTAAAATTACTGAAACATGAATTATGACCGTAACGTATTATTAAAAAATAATTTTTTAATCCTCTGCTTCATCACCTTACTTTTTCATCGCTAATAAATTCAAGCAGACTCTTTTTTGCGCACATAAAACAATTAACCGAATTTAATAAATATTTTTTTTTTTTTTTTTTAGGATTAGGTCAGAGAAAGAGATGCAATTTAAAAAAAAAAAAATCCCTACAAAAAGGTAGAACAGCCTCCCCCCCCCCCCCCCCCCCCCCCCCAAATCAGGCAGCTAAAAATACTGAAACATAAATTATGACTAAGACGAAAATGTATTATTAAAAAAAAAAATATTTTTTCATCGCTAATAAATTTACGCAGACTATTTTTTTGCGCACATAAGTGGTTAACTGAAGTAAATAGAAATACTTTTTTTTTTTTTTTTTAGGATTAGGTCAGAGAAAGAGATGCAATTTTAAAAAAAAAAATCCCTACAAAAAGGTAGAACAGCCTCCCCCCCCCCCCCCCCAAAATCAGGCAGCTAAAAATACTGAAACATAAATTATGACTAATGTATTATTAGAAAAAAAATTTTCATCGCTAATAAATTCACGCAGACTATTTTTTGCGCACATAAGTGGTTAACCGAAGTAAATAGAATATACTTTTTTTTTTTTAGGATTAGGTCAGAGAAAGAGATGCAATTTAAAAAAAAAAAATCCCCCTCCAAAAAGGTAGAACAGAAGGAAGCGGAGGATTAAAATATAATTTTTTAATAATACGTTACTGTCATAATTTATATTTCGGTATTTTTAGCTGCCTGATGGGGGGGAGGGGGGGGAGGGCACCATCAGGCAGCTAAAAATACCGAAACATAAATTATGACAGTAAACGTATTATTAAAAAGTTATATTTTAATCCGCCGCTTCGTCGCCTTACTTTTTTCATCGCTAATAAATTCACGCAGACTCTTTTTCGCGCACATAAGCGGTTAACCGAATTGAATAAATACTTTTTTTTTTTTTTTTTTTTTTTAGGATTAGGTCAGAGAAAGAGATGCAATTTAAAAAAAAAAAAAAAAAAAAAAGCGGTGTTTGAATTGGCTGAGCGCAATTTCATTTATAAGTGACCGTGAAATGAGGCGTGGCGGCGTACAGTACATACGCAGCAAATTGAATTCGCCGTTCTTGTAATAGCATCGCTCTGTAAGTGTAATAGAGTGGACGCCCCATTAGAATACTTAGATTTCTTCATTAAGATGAGATCAGGATTTAATAAACACGGAATGGGTTGGAGTTCTGGAGAATTCCAGACTTGTTGCAAAAGCTAAATTAAAAAAAAAAAAAAAAAAAAAAAAAAAGCTTAAAGGGACACTCCTCTCCATCATCAATTTTCGCATTTAAACTTGTAGGTATACCCACATGGAAGAAAAAAATATTTAAAATATATTTTAAAAATATTCTTCCCGAATATATTGACATATATTTGTAACACTACCATTTTGGCCGTATTCAATATATATATATATATATATATATATATATTAAAAAAAAATATATATATATATATATATTGTGCATGTTGAAATGCGTTTTTATTTCAAAATATCTGAAAAATATTTTTAAAAATACATTTCAAATTTACTGTGTGTCTTTAAAAATACCAATCTACATTTTTGGTATTTTTAAAAATACATTTCAAATATACCGTATGTCTTTAAAAATACAAATCTATGTTTTTGGAATGCATTCACAAATATATGTAAAAATAAATAAAAATATAAAATTGTGCAAAAAATAAAAAATAAAAAAAAATATATATATATAAACAAATAAAATAAAAAAAACTTAAATAAAAAATGTTAAATAATATATGAAATAATGTCCAAATAAAAGTGCAAAAATAAAAATCCCAATCCAAAAGAATGAAGATATCTTAAATCCAATGTGCTCCAAAGAAATAAATGAAAAAAGTGCCGTATGCACAGAAAAGTTCAGTGTATTAACACCATCCGTGATATATATATATATTGAAATATATTTTGAAATATATTGAATATGGCCAAAATTGCATGTTGAAATGCGTTTTTTTATTACAAAATATATGAAAAATATTTTTAAAAATACATTTCAAATATACCGTATGCCTTTAAAAATACAAATCTACATTTTTGGAATGCATTTACAAATATATGTAAAAGTAAATAAAGATAAAAAACACAGCGAAAAAAATAAATAAATAAATTATATATATATATAAAAAAAAAAAAAACTTAAATAAAAAATGTTAAAAAATATATGAAACAATGTCCAAATAAAAGTGCAAAAATAAAAAGTCCCAATTCAAAGAATGAAGTTATCTTAAATCCAAATGTGCTCCAAAAAATAAATGAAAAAAGTGCCGCAGGCACTGAAAACTTCAGTGTTTTAACACTATCTGTTATAACCAACATATGCCCATATGGAAGAAAAAAATATTAGAAATATATTTTAAAAATATTCTTCCCAAATATATTGACATATATTTGTAATGCTACAATTTTGGCCGCATTGAACATGTTACAAAATATATTTCAATAAACATATATATATATATATATATATATACTGCATGTTGAAATGCATTTTTATTACAAAATATATGAAAAAATATTTTTAAAAATACATTTCAAATATACCGTATGTCTTTAAAAATACAAATCTATGTTTTTGGAATGCATTTACAAATATATGTAAAAATAAATAAAAATATAAAATAGTGCAAAAAAAAAAAAAATAAAAAAAAATATATATATATAAATAAATAAAATAAAAAAACTTAAATAAAAAATGTTAAATAATATATGAAATAATGTCCAAATAAAAGTGCAAAAATAAAAATCCCAATCCAAAGAATGAAGATATCTTAAATCCAATGTGCTCCAAAGAAATAAATGAAAAAAGTGCCGTATGCACAGAAAAGTTCAGTGTATTAACACCATCCGTAATATATATATATATTGAAATAAATTTTGAAATATATTGAATATGGCCAAAATTGCATGTTGAAATGCGTTTTTTTATTACAAAATATATGAAAAATATTTTTAAAAATACATTTCAAATATACCGTATGCCTTTAAAAATACAAATCTACATTTTTGGAATGCATTTACAAATATATGTAAAAGTAAATAAAGATAAAAAAACACAGCGAAAAAAATAAAATAAATAAATTATATATATATAAAATAAAAAAAACTTAAATAAAAAATGTTAAAAAATATATGAAACAATGTCCAAATAAAAGTGCAAAAATAAAAAGTCCCAATTCAAAGAATGAAGTTATCTTAAATCCAAATGTGCTCCAAAAAAATAAATGAAAAAAGTGCCGCAGGCACTGAAAACTTCAGTGTTTTAACACTATCTGTTATAACCAACATATGCCCATATGGAAGAAAAAAATATTAGAAATATATTTTAAAAATATTCTTCCCAAATATATTGACATATATTTGTAATGCTACAATTTTGGCCGCATTGAACATGTTACAAAATATATTTCAATAAACATATATATATATATATATATATATATACTGCATGTTGAAATGCATTTTTATTACAAAATATATGAAAAATATTTTTAAAAATACATTTCAAATATACCGTATGTCTTTAAAAATACAAATCTATGTTTTTGGAATGCATTTACAAATATATGTAAAAATAAATAAAAATATAAAAAATAGTGCAAAAAAAAAAAAAAAAAATAAAAAAAAAAATATATATATAAATAAATAAAATAAAAAAAAAACTTAAATAAAAAATGTTAAATAATATATGAAATAATGTCCAAATAAAAGTGCAAAAATAAAAATCCCAATCCAAAGAATGAAGATATCTTAAATCCAATGTGCTCCAAAGAAATAAATGAAAAAAGTGCCGTATGCACAGAAAAGTTCAGTGTATTAACACCATCCGTAATATATATATATATTGAAATAAATTTTGAAATATATTGAATATGGCCAAAATTGCATGTTGAAATGCGTTTTTTATTACGAAATATATGAAAAATATTTTTAAAAATACATTTCAAATATACTGTATGCCTTTAAAAATACAAATCTACATTTTTGGAATGCATTTACAAATATATGTAAAAGTAAATAAAAATAAAAAACACAGCGAAAAACATAAATAAATAAATTATATATATATAAAATCAAAAAACTTAAATAAAAAATGTTAAATAATATGTAAAACAATGTCCAAATAAAAGTAAAAATAAAAAATAAAAAGCAAAAATAAAAAATAAAAGTCCCAATTCAAAGAATGAAGGTATCTTAAATCCAAATGTGCTCCAAAGAAATAAATGAAAAAAGTGCCGCAGGCACTGAAAACTTCAGTGTGTTATCACCATCCGTTATAACCAACATATGCCCACATGGAAGAAAAAAATATTTGAAATATATTTTAAAACTATTCTTCCTAAATATATTGACATATATTTGTAATACTACAATTTTGGCCGTATTAAATATGTTACAAAATATATTTCAATAAATATATATTTATATATATATATATATATACTGCATGTTGAAATGCATTTTTTTTATTAAAAAATATATGAAAAATATTTTTAAAAATACATTTAAAATATACCGTATGTTTTTAAAAATACAAATCTACGTTTTTGGAATGCATTTACAAATATATGTAAAAATAAATAAAAATAAAAAACAGCGCAAAAAAAAAATATATATATATATGGCTCCTGAGAGCGACCCATTCTTTCACCAATGTTTGTAGAAGCCGTCTGCATGCCTAGGGGATGGATTGTATACACCTGTGTCCATGGAGGGGATTGGAGCACCTGAATCACATGATATGGAGGGGATGGGAACACCTGAATCACATGATTGGGAGGGGATTGGAGCACCTGAATCACATGATATGGAGGGGATGGGAACACCTGAATCACATGATATGGAGGGGATTGGAGCATCTGAATCACATGATTGGGAGAAGATTGGAGCACCTGAATCACATGATTGGGAGGGCGGGGCCAATACTTTTGGCAATATAGTGCGTGCATGTATGTGTATGTAGGAAAAAGTATTTTCCTCTTCCTGAATTTTTTTTTTTTTACATATTTGTAACACCAAAATGATTCAGATCATCAACTTATAATGTGACACAAAGATAACGAGAGTAAATACAAAATGCAGTTTTTAAATGACTATTTCATTTAAATTGTTACTAAAGAGGGGGCGCATGCGCGGCCGGCTACGCGATGGACACGTATTGAGACCCGCTCCGTCCACCCGCCAGCAGTAAACCGGCACTCACCGGCTCCGGGGGTAACAAACCACCCCATGATCTTCAGGACACCTGCCCGCACATCAGCAGCCACATGCCCCGCAGGAGGAGAGCCCCGCAGGAGGAGAGCCCCGGATCACCCCGGGAAACTTACTAGTTTCTTCCCTGCCCTGGGAAGCCAAGATGGCGGCCGCAGCAGCAGTGGGAGAGGAGACAGCAGACACGAGGAGGAGGAATACAGAGCCCAGCACAGAGACCCGAGGCTCCAGGGATCGCTATATCCAGGGGACCTTGGTGAGTTGTCACCCCCCCATTGTCCCCTACGACTAGCAGCCCTGCCAAATCCAGACCTCGTCTGGACCAGGACCAGGACCCTCCCTGCCAAGCCTTAAATTATCTGCCTTCATCCCCTACTATAGACCTCCCTGACATAGGGGCATTCCCTGCCACCGACCAACCGCTCACAGAGGTGACGATGAAGAACATGCTGACGTCCTTGCGTCAATCCCTGCAAAATGACATATTCGTGTCTTTAAACCAAATCTCTAACGCGGTCCAGCACCAAGAACGCAGAATAGGCCACATCGAAAACAGCCTGGGTGACATAATAACAGCCCACAATGATTTGATTGACGCGCATGCGGATCACTCGTCAGACATCGAACAAATTAACTTAAAACTAGCTGACTTGGAAGATCGCTCTCGACGCAACAACATTAAAATTAGAGGGATCCCTGAATCAATAACGAGCGAGAATCTACTTCCCTACATACAACAATACGTCAAATTACTCCTCCCAACACTCCCGGACATAGAGCTCGCGATTGACCGGGCCCACCGGTTGCCCAAGCCAGCGTTTTTATCAGCTTCAATCCCCAGAGATGTACTAATCAGAGTACATTTCTTCCACGTTAACCACTTCCAGACCGGACACTTTTACCCCCTTCCTGACCAGGGCAATTTTCAGCTTTTAGCGCTATCACACTTTGAATGACAATTGCGCGGTCATGCAACACTGTACCCAAATGAATTTTTTACCATTTTTTTTTAGACAGATAAAGCTTTATTTTGGTGGTATTTATTCACCGCTGGGATTTGTATTTTTTTTGCTATGTAAATGAAATGTCCAAAAAAATTTTTAAAAAGTGTTTTTTTTTTATAAAATTTTGCAAATAAATAATATTTCATCATAAATCTTAGCCAAAATTTATTCCGTTTTTTTTTAGTAAAAAAAAAAAAAATCCAAATTAGTTTATAAGCAAAAATTATATTTTTTTAAACATTTTTTTTTACATTTTTATTTTATTTTTTTATATTATTATTTTTTATTTTTATTTATTTTTTTACATACTGTCACCCTAGCAGTACAGTGTCACCATGGTGACACTGTACTACTTGTGGGGGGGTGATAAAGATTTTTTTTTTTTTTTTTACACTGATTGCTTTTACACCCATATAGGATGTAAAAGCAATCATTTCTCTTTCTCTCTGTGTGCATTCCTGCACTCATTGAGAAATACAGAGTGAGCTGTGATTGGTCAAAGCTTGTCACATGGTCCATGTGACCTCTGTGATCATTCACAGATTTCACACGTAGTAAGCAATGATGTCAGAAGTGACATCTTGCTTACTACTTTGCATGTGATCACTGATTCGCCAATCAGTGATCACATGATCGGGACCTCGTACAGAGGTCCCGTCCGACGATCGGTGTTTCACTGTGTCCGGAGGACACAGCGGGCACCGGATCGCGGTGCTGCGCGCTCCCCAGGGAGCGCGCACAAGCAGGGTGCGGGGAGGCCGTTTATAGACGGCCACCCGACCCTGCAGTGCCACCGTCCGGCTGTTTATATACAACGGCCGGTCGGGAAGTGGTTAAGGAAAGAATAATGCAAGCGGTCAGAAGCATGCCTCCTCTCCCACCATCTCACGCAAATCTCCCATCTCCGCCTCTATGCGGACCTATCCAAAGCCACGCTCCTCAATAGGAAAAAAATGATTTCCATCACCAAGGCCCTAAGGAAATCATGGTATACCATACCAATGGGGTTTCCCAACCAAACTAATAGTGCGGCGACAAGGCAGAATATTCACAGTTAAGAACCTGGAAGCAGGCATCGATCTGCTTAAAACATGGAACATTCTTCCTACAGATACACAGGATAATATTCCTAATTCTGTCCAACACATGGAAGCAACCTGAGCGATCACATGACACATTTTAGGTGCAGACACCTGTCCTACCCCCCAAGGGGCCTATGATTAATGTCCAAATGTCTGGCGATCGGCCCTCATTTGAAAATGACTGTTCTACTTATTTTTGTTTGGCATGACCCTCTCCGTGGTCAAAGCCCATTTCTACCCCCCAATTCTAAAGTAGCGCTGTTGGCTACTTGGCCTACCTGCTTTTTTTGCAGAACTATTTTTATTACCTTGTTTGTCTTCACCTCCCCTCCTTTACGGCACCATCGACTACTCCTCCTTACCTCTACACTCGCATTCTTAGAGTCTACAAGGAACCACATTTCCATAGCCGCTATTCGAGCCATACTGGTATCACAAGTATACTACAAACTCTCATTCCTGGGGAAATTACCGAATCCTGATCCTCTTAAACAACATCCCGACGCTATACTTTCAACGCATAATTGCTTACAAATGATTAATATAACATCTCTCAACGTCAGAGGACTAAACTCCCCTTTTAAAAGATCACTACTCCTTAACCTCTTGCCGACCGCGCATAGCCGAATGACGGCTGCACCCGCGGCCGGCTAGTTCTGGGTGGACGTCATATGACGTCCTCCCAGAACGCGCTCTCCTGCGCGCCCCAGGGGGCGCGCACCCGGCGATCTCCGTGATCGCTGTGTCCTACGGACACAGCTGATCACGAGATGTGGTGAAAGGCCGATCCCACCGGCCTTTTACCACGTGATCAGCGGTGTCCAATGACACGCTGATCACAGGGAAATGCAAGTGCCGGTTCTCGGCTGCACTTTCCTCACGCTGTCAGATCGTGAGGAAAGTACTGCCGAGAACCGGCAGTTGTCAGAGCGGGGATCGGCACCGATCATCAGGGCACTGATGATCAGTGCCCTGATGATCGGTGCCCAGCAGTGACACCCGCAAGTTCCGCCCAGCAGTGCGCCCACTAGCCCCGCCCACCCATGCCCAGCAGTGCGCCCACTAGCCCCGCCCACCCCCATGCCCAGCAGTGCCCCCACCTGTGCCACTCTGCAGTGCCACCTACCTGTGCCCAGAAGTGCCACCTACATGTGCCAGCAGTGCCACCCACCTGTGCCCACCCACCTGTGCCCACCAGTGCCACCCACCTGTGCCCACCAGTGCCACCCCACCTGTGCCCACCCACCAGTGCTGCCCACCAGTGCCACCCACCAGTGCAGCCCAGCAGTGCTGCCAGTCAGTGCCACCAGTCAGTGCCCAGGGGTTGTGCCAGTCAGTGCCGCCAGTCAGTGCCCAGAAGTGATGCCAGTCAGTGCCGTCTATCAGTACCCATCATCAGTGTCACCTATCAGTGCCGCCTATCAGTGCTGCATATCAGTGCCGCCTATCCGTGACCCCTAATTAGTGCTGTCTATCAGTGCCGCCTATCCGTGCCACCTCATTAGTACTGCCTATCAGTGCCCTTTAGTGCTGCCTATCAGTGCCCATCAGTGCCGCCTATCAGTGCCCATCAGTGCCGCCTCATCAACGCAAATCAGTGAAGAAGAAAAAATACCTGTTTGAAAAATTTTATAAAAGAAACAAATAAACTTTTTTTTTTTTTTTTCAAATTTTTTGCACATTTTTTAATTTATAGCGCAAAAAGTAAAGCGCCCAGTGGCGATTAAATACCACCAAAAGAAAGCTCTATTTGTGAGAAAAAAATGATCAAAATTTCATATGGGTACAATGTTGCATGACCGCGCAATTGTCAATCAAAGTGCGGCAGCGCTGAAAGCTGAAAATTGGCCTGGTAAGGAAGGGGGTATAAGTGCCTGGTAGGCAAGGGGTTAAAGAAACCCGGAAATCTCAAGCTGACATTTTCTTCATACAGGAAACCCATTTCGCCACTGAAAAAGTACCCAAGTTACACCCTCCACCATTTCTCACAAGTATTTATGTCAACCAACCCCAAGAAGAAAAACGGAGTCATCACAGCCATTAGCGATTCCCTCCCCTTCCGCCTTATCTCGCAAATAGCTGACCCACTTGGACGCTTTCACATCCTCATCTGTCAGATTAATGACATAACTCACACATTGGTGAATGTCTATGGCCCGAACATCAACCAATTACAATTTTATCGGAAACTATACAAAACTATCTCTTCCCAGAAACAAGGCAGACTCATAATTGGCGGAGATCTCAACGTAATGAGCAACCCACTTGTTGATTCCTCCTCTAAGAAACAACCTACTAAATATACCTTTAATCAATTTCTACATGACCACGACTTATATGACATTTGGAGATGCCACCATGGCTCCGAGAGAGACTACACTTACTACTCCCCCTGCACACCTTTCCTACTCAAGGATAGATATGTTTTATATCACCGATAAATGGACACTACAACAAGCGACCTCATCGAACATTGGCATCATTTCTTGGTCAGATCATGCTCCAATCAGCCTATCCTTAGATGATGATAGACGTTCGGCACTTCCACCGATCTGGAGACTTTATTCGTCACTCCTAAAATTCCCGGATAACCAGAAGCATATTTCAAAGCTCACAATCTATTTTTTGATACCAACACCACTCCGGACATCTCAATCACCACACTCTGGCAAACATATAAGGCCTACATGAGAGGTATCCTCATACAATTAAACTCGGGTATAAAAAAACAGCGCTCCCAACAAATTGACCAACTCTTAACTTCCATTAAATTTAATGAAGAAACTCAACAAAAATAACCCTAACTCCTCCACCTCCGCGACCCTAAACCAAGAAAGAAACAAATTGCGCAACCTGTTACTCCACTCATACGATACCAATCTCCAAAAAACAAAGACCAAATTTTATGCATTAGGAAATAAAGCAAATTCTCTTCTTGCTAAGATCGTTCAACAAAAACGACTCAAGACCAAAATTTCTACGCTACAACACCCGACCACGCGCTCACCTCTTACGAACCCACAAGATATAGCCAATGCTTTCGCAACATACTATCAACAGCTATATAATATGAAAGACGACTCAAATACAACTCAACCCACGACTTCCACCATTGAAAGTTTCCTACATAACTCCAATCTC
The DNA here is from genome assembly GCA_951230385.1 of Staurois parvus. Classification (NCBI taxonomy): domain Eukaryota; kingdom Metazoa; phylum Chordata; class Amphibia; order Anura; family Ranidae; genus Staurois; species Staurois parvus. The sequence continues at coordinate 150,726 of CATNWA010016837.1, read as the reverse complement.
GCCCATATCACCCCCTCTCAACTTGAATCTTTATCGGCGCCATTCTCATCTGCAGAAATTGAAAAAATTATCTCTACTTTACCCTTAAACAAATCGCCAGGAAATTATGGATTCACTAATGAATTCTACAAAACATTTGCACCCGACCTTAAGCCGCATCTATCTGCCCTTTATAATCATGCTGCGTCTAACGGTAAATTCCCTTCTGACATGTTGCAGTCGATAATCACCACTATCCCGAAACCGGGTAAAGACCCACAACTCACTCAAAATTACAGGCCGATCTCGTTAATCAAACACAGACATTAACATATACGCCAAATTAATTGCCCAAAGACTGCTCCCTTATCTGCCTAAACTGATACACCCAGATCAAGTTGGTTTTATACCCGGAAGGCAGGCCCCAGATGCTACCAGACGAATAATATCTCTTCTGCACCATCTAGAAACTAATAGACGCCCCTCTCTCCTTTTGTCACTAGATGCGGAAAAAGGCTTTCGATAGGATTCACTGGCAATTCATGACACTTACACTACAAAAATTTGGCATTACTGGTTGGATACTATCGGCGATTCTCGCCCTTTACTCCCAACCATCTGCCAGAGTCTTAACTAACGGCACACTTTCACAACCCTTCTCCATATCCAATGGAACCAGACAAGGGTGCCCCTTATCCCCCCTAATCTTCGCCTTACTAATAGAACCGCTAGCGACCAAGCTCAGAAACGACCCAAAGTTCACGGGAGTCGAATATCAATCTATTGAACACAAAATTAGTCTCTTTGCTGATGACATCATACTGATAGTCACGAATAGAGATGAGCGAATCGAACCAGGCGAACCGGAATTCGATACGAATTTCAGGAAAAATTCGATTCGCGGCGAATCCGAATATTTGCCTACTTTGGGTGCGCGAATCGGATTTTTCCCGATCAGCCGGCAAAAGTGTCCCTGCAGAGAGCTCCGCTATTTCTGACATTTCTCTGACAGTTCCTTCACATGTACAGCGGTTGAAACATTGTATCTATTAGTTTCCATTTAGGATACAGATGTTTCAACCGCTGTACATGTGAAGGAGCTGTCAGAGAACTGTCAGAAATAGAGGAACTCTGCACATACACTTTTTGCCGGTTTGGAATTCTTATTTTCATCCTACTTCTTCTTCTTCTTCTTCTTCATCCTCATCCTCATCCTCAGAAGAAGAAGAAGAGGATGAGGATGAAGAAGAAGAAGAAGTAGGATGAAAATAAGAATAATTCCAAGCCGGCAAAAAGTGTTATCTGCAGAGCTCCTCTAAGTGTATCTGCAGAATGTCATATTTATGGAAACAAATAGATACAATTTCAACCGCTGTATGGAGTGAATGTCCCAGAACTGTCAGAAATAGACAGAAAACTGTCACAGAAACTGTCCTTCTTCTCATCCTTCTCCTTCTTATCATCCTTCTTCTCATCCATTCTCTCATCCTTCTCCTTCTTTCTCATCCTTCTCCTTCTCCTCTTCTCATCTCTTCTCCTTCTTCTCATCTTCTTCTCATCCTTCTCCTTCTTCTCTTCCTTCTCCTTCTTCTCATCCTTCTCCTTCTCCTTCTTCTCATCCTTCTCCTTCTTCTCATCCTTCTCCTTCTCCTTCTTCTCATCCTTCTCCTTCTTCTCATCCTTCTCCTTCTCCTTCTTCTCTTCTCCTTCTTCCATCTTCTCATCCTTCTCTTTCTCCTTCTTCTCATCCTTCTCCTTCTCCTTCTCCTTCTTCCTTCTCCTTCTTCTCCTCATCTCCTTCTTCTCATCCTTCTCCTTCTTCTCATCCTTCTCTTCTTCTCATCCTTCTCCTTCTTCTCATCCTTCTTCCTTCTCATACCTTCTTCTCATCCTTCTCCTTCTTCTCATCCTTCTTCTCATCCTTCTCTCATCCTTCTTCTCATCCTTCTCCTTCTTCTCATCCTTCTTCTCATCCTTCTCCTTCTCTTCTCATCCTTCTTCTCATCCTTCTCTCATCCTTCTTCTCATCCTTCTTCTCAACCTTCTTCTCATCCTTCTCCTTCTTCTCATCCTTCTCCTTATTTCATCCTTCTCTCATCCTTCTCCTTCTCTCATCCTTCTTTCTCATCCCTTCTCCTTCTTCTCATCCTTCTCTCATTCTCTCTCCTTCTCCTTCTCTCATCCTTCTCCTTCTTCTCATCCTTCTTCTCTCCTTCTTCTCATCCTTCTCCTTCTTCTCATCCTTCTCCTTCTCCTTCTTCTCATCCTTCTCCTTCTTCTCATCCTTCTTCTCATCCTTCTCCTTCTCCTTCTTCTCATCCTTCTTCTTATTCCTTCTCCTTCTTCTCCCTTCTCCTTCTTCTCATCCTTCTCCTTCTCCTTCTTCTCATCCTTCTCTTTCTTCTCCTTCTCCTTCTCCTTCTTCTCATCCTTCTCCTTCTCACTTCATCCTTCTTCTCCTTCTCCTTCTTCTCATCCTTTCTCCTTCTTCTCCTTCTCCTTCCTTCTTCTCATACCTTCTCCTTCTCCTTCTTCTCATCCTTCGCATCCTTCTCCTTCTCCTTCTTCTCATCCTTCTCCTTCTTCTCATCCTTTCCTTCTCTCCTTCTTCATCCTTCTCCTTCCTTCTCCTTCCTCATCTCCAAGGGCATTTAAATTAAAGGTACAGTGTTCTGCACTAATTTAAAGGCTCTCTGAAGCCTAGAAACCCTTTTTATAAGTTATCTTCGTAGTGAATAAATTCGCATCGAATCGAATTTCTTCCTTGAAATTCGCCGAATCAACCGAATCGAATTTTTGAATACTTCGCTCATCTCTAGTCACGAACCCATATAAATCTCTTCAGACGATACGTACACATATTAGTGATTATTCAGCGGTTTCATACAATAAACTTAATGAACCCAAATCATCAATTTTAAACCTGTACACACCACCTATAACCCAAGAATTACTTTCTAAACAGTTCCCCTTTACTTGGGAAACCTACAGCATCCCATATTTGGGGATTAAACTCACTGCCAACACTAGCCAACTCTACACAGTTAATTACAGACCGCTTCTCGAATCTATCCCACAAGATCTCAAAAGCCTTCGCACTACTACCCTATTGACACTAGGTAGAATAGCGACCCTAAAAATGTGTATACTTCCTAAAATACTTTACGTCTTTCGAACACTACCTATCCCAGTCCCCTACTCTTATTTCACAAACTCCAGGCGATTTTAAATAAATTCTTATGGAACTTAAAAAAGCCTAGATGCACTACGAATCTACTAATACGCCCTACCTCCAGAGGGGGAGCAGGTCTTCCTATCCTACTACAAAGCTGTCTTACTGGACCAGCTCTTCTTCTGGTGGCACCCTTCCCCTGAAAAAATATGGACCACCATGGAAACATCTTTGTACCACCCACATGTTTTAACAGACACACTGTTCCTACCCCGTACCGCTCATACTCAAACGCACCACAAACATCCATGTATCAAGGCCTCCTTAACAGCCTGGTATGACTTTATTGAATATAACAAATCGGGGAACCACAATGTCCAAATTCTTACCCCACTATCATCTCTTCTCCACCTCATTCCCAATTTAAACTTAAAAACATGGACGGCCCTTGGCATACTCCATATTCAAGACATATACACCTCTGATACACTAGATTCCTTCCACGTCACCCAAAATAAATTCCACCTTCCGGACAACGAACAATTTACCTATATCCGCATAGCCCATGCGCTCTGTAAAACTAATATCCCACTTACCTTGGAAATCCCTGCACCGGTCAATCATTTCTTTCATAGAACCACCTACCCATGGAAAGGAATCTCCGCATTCTACACCTTTATAATTGAAAAGCAATTCACAACGTACACGTCTTCCTTAACCAACTGGGAGAGAAACTTACATCAATCCTTTTCCCCTAATTTATGGGAAAAAACATTTACTATTACCTACAAAGCTTCGAAATGTTCCTCCCACTGGGAAACTTATTTAAAAATCCTACACGAATGGTATCTGACCCCTACTAAGCTAGCATTATTTTACCCACAACACTCACAAGCTTGCTGGAGACATTGCGGTGAGGTTGGTTCACTTTTCCATATACTTTGGAACTGTAAGTCAATTAAATCTTACTGGAACAAAGTCTTTAACCACTTCCCGACCAGCCGTTGTATATAAACGGCCGGACGGTGGCACTGCAGGGTCGGGTGGCCGTCCTATAAACGGCCTCCCCGCACCCTGCTTGTGCGCGCTCCCTGGGAGCGCGCAGCACCGCGCGATCCGGTGCCCGCTGTGTCCTCCGGACACAGTGAAACACCGATCGTCGGACGGGACCTCTGTACGAGGTCCCGATCATGTGATCACTGATTGGCGAATCAGTGATCACATGCAAAGTAGTAAGCAAGATGTCACTTCTGACATCATTGCTTACTATGTGTGAAATCTGTGAATGATCACAGAGGTCACATGGTACAAGGCTATTCACAAAAGCCTTGTACCATGTGACAAGCTTTGACCAATCACAGCTCACTCTTTATTTCTCAATGAGTGCAAGAATGCACACAGAGAGAAAGAGAAATGATTGCTTTTACATCCTATATGGGTGTAAAAGCAATCAGTGTAAAAAAAAAAAAAAAAAAATCTTTATCACCCCCCACAAGTAGTACAGTGTCACCATGGTGACACTGTACTGCTAGGGTGACAGTATGTAAAAAAAAAAAAATAAATAAATAAAAAATAATAATATAAAAAAATAAAATAAAAATGTAAAAAAAAATGTTTAAAAATTATAATTTTTGCTTATAAACTAATTTGGATTTTTTTTTTTTTACTAAAAAAATAACGGAATAAATTTTGGCTAAGATTTATGATGAAATATTATTTATTTGCAAAATTTTATTAAAAAAACACTTTTTTAAAAAATTTTTGGACATTTCATTTACATAGCAAAAAAAATACAAATCCCAGCGGTGAATAAATACCACCAAAATAAAGCTTTATCTATCTAAAAAAAATGGTAAAAAATTCATTTGGGTGCAGTGTTGCATGACCGCGCAATTGTCATTCAAAGTGTGATAGCGCTAAAAGCTGAAAATTGCCCTGGTCAGGAAGGGGGTAAAAGTGTCCGGACTGGAAGGGGGGGAAGTGTCCGGACTGGAAGGGGGGGAAGTGTCCGGACTGGAAGGGGGGAAGTGTCCGGACTGGAAGGGGGGGAAAGTGTCCGGACTGGAAGGGGGTGAAAGTGTCCGGCTGGAAGGGGGGGAAGTGTCCGGGCTGGAAGGGGGGGAAGTGTCCGGGCTGGAAGGGGGGAAAGTGTCCGGACTGGAAGGGGGGGAAAGTGTCCAGGCTGGAAGGGGGGGAAAGTGTCCGGACTGGAAGGGGGGGAAAGTGTCCGGACTGGAAGGGGGTGAAAAGTGTCCGGACTGGAAGGGGGTAAAAGTGTCCGGACTGGAAGTGGTTAACATACTATCCTCAATTACAGATACGTCAATTACTCCAAACCCCGCTTTAGCTCTCCTACATATTGGCATAGATAAATTCCCCATAAATTCACGGACAATTATTCTACATACTTTAGCAGCTGCAAAAACCAACATTACCAGATTATGGCGCTCTAATACTACCCCCCTCCCGTCTCGCCTCTTTCAAGACCTAAATCTCCAATGTGAAATGGAAAGAAGAATAGCCTCCCACAACTCATCTTCCCACAAATTTACAGCTCAATGTCTCGATGGTTAAAACATCCAAACTGCTCCGTAAAATGATTACTACTTCGACCCGATCTTATATATAAAAAACGAGTATTCTTTTGTGCCGCCCCCCCCCCCCCCCCCCGTTTCCTTCCCCCTTTTCCAATTCCTAAGTCTTCTTTAATTTAAACCTAGATACCTCAAGAAAGTTCACTCGACAATGAGCATACCTCTCATGTAACACCTGGAATCTAGAATATCCCCGGCCTGTCGGTGGGGATCCTTCATGCATATCTATATTTGTGTGTACTATGATTTCCTAAGTGAACTTGATATTCTCATTTACCTTGTTTATCTTTTATGTATGTTTCAAAAACCTTTCAATAAATAATATTTGAATATAAATTGTTACTAAACCCACAACAGTCCAATCAGTCTGTAGATGCAGGAAAGCGTGCTTGTTATACTCACTGTGGGACCTAAAGGGTTAATCCTCTGCATTGTGTAAAAAGGTTGTTTGATCCCTTATTCTCTGTTCCTCCCCTTTTTCGAGCGACATCCACTTATCTCCAGACTGAACCATAGGCATGCACATGCTCAGTTTGGTGTGTATTACTAGAGAGGTTTTTTTTTTTTTCATGGGAGAGTGCATGTGATCAGCACAGGGCCAATCGGCACTTCCAGACAGAGGTCAGGGGATTTGTATCATCCTAGAGCAGAAAGAAAACTCCTCCTACAAGCTTTAGCTAGTGCTTTGCTGGACACTGATAGAAGTCACCAGATTGCTCTAACTTCTGATGAGAAAAGGTATTTAGCAGCTTATATTTACTAGTGAATGCCGGGTCCGAGGAGATCGGATATAGTGAATGCGGGGTCCAGGGAGAGCGGATAAAGTGAATGCAGGGTCCGAGGAGATCAGATATAGTGAATGCGGGGTCCGGGGAGAGCGGATAAAGTGAATGCGGGGTCCGAAGAGATCAGATATAGTGAATGCGGGGTCCAGGGAGAGCGGATATAGTGAATGCAGGGTCGGGGGAGAGAGCAGATATAGTGAATGCAGGGTCCGGGGAGAGCGGATATAGTGAATGCGGGGTCCGGGGAGAGCGGATATAGTGAATGTGGGGTCCGGGGAGAGCGGATATAGTGAATGCGGGGTCCGGGGAGAGCGGATATAGTGAATGCGGGGTCCGGGGAGAGCGGATATAGTGAATGCGGGGTCCGGGGAGAGCGGATATAGTGAATGTGGGGTCCGGGGAGAGCGGATATAGTGAATGCAGAGTCCGGGGAGAGCGGATATAGTGAATGCCGGGTCCGAGGAGATCGGATATAGTGAATGCGGGGTCCAGGGAGAGCGGATAAAGTGAATGCAGGGTCCGAGGAGATCAGATATAGTGAATGCGGGGTCCGGGGAGAGCGGATAAAGTGAATGCGGGGTCCGAGGAGATCAGATATAGTGAATGCAGGGTCCAGGGAGAGCGGATATAGTGAATGCAGGGTCGGGGGAGAGCAGATATAGTGAATGCAGGGTCCGGGGAGAGCGGATATAGTGAATGCGGGGTCAGGGGAGAGCGGATATAGTGAATGCGGGGTCCGGGGAGAGCGGATATAGTGAATGCGGGGTCCGGGGAGAGCGGATATAGTGAATGCGGGGTCCGGGGAGAGCGGATATAGTGAATGCGGGGGTCCGGGGAGAGCGGATATAGTGAATGCAGAGTCCGGGGAGAGCGGATATAGTGAATGCGGGGTCAGGGGAGAGCGGATATAGTGAATGCGGGGTCCGGGGAGAGCGGATATAGTGAATGCGGGGTCCGGGGACACCGGATATAGTGAATGCAGAGTCCGGGGAGAGCGGATATAGTGAATGCGGGGTCCGGGGAGAGCAGATATAGTGAATGCAGGGTCAGGGGAGAGCGGATATAGTGAATGCGGGGTCCGGGGAGAGCAGATATAGTGAATGCAGGGTCCGGGGAGAGCGGATATAGTGAATGCGGGGTCCGGGGAGAGCGGATATAGTGAATGCGGGGTCAGGGGAGAGCGGATATAGTGAATGCGGGGTCCGGGGAGAGAGCGGATATAGTGAATGCAGAGTCCGGGGAGAGCGGATATAGTGAATGCGGGGTCCGAGGAGAGCGGATATAGGGAATGCGGGGTCCGGGGAGAGCGGATATAGGGAATGCGGGGTCCGGGGAGAGCGGATATAGTGAATGCGGGGTCCGGGGGGAGAGCAGATATAGTGAATGCGGGGTCCGAGGAGAGCGGATATAGGGAATGCGGGGTCCGGGGAGAGCGGATATAGTGAATGCGGGGTCAGGGGAGAGCGGATATAGTGAATGCGGGGTCCGGGGAGAGCGGATATAGTGAATGCGGGGTCCGGGGAGAGCGGATATAGTGAATGCGGGGTCCGGGGAGAGCGGATATAGTGAATGCGGGGTCCGGGGAGAGCGGATATAGTGAATGCGGGGTCTGGGGAGAGCGGATATAGTGAATACGGGGTCCGGGGAGAGCGGATATAGTGAATGCGGGGTCCGGGGAGAGCGGATATAGTGAATGTGGGGTCTGGGGAGAGCGGATATAGTGAATACGGGGTCCGGGGAGAGCGGATATAGTGAATACGGGGTCCGGGGAGAGCGGATATAGTGAATGCGGGGTCCGGGGAGAGCGGATATAGTGAATGTGGGGTCTGGGGAGAGCGGATATAGTTAATGCGGGGTCCGGGGAGAGCGGATATAGGGAATGCGGGGGTCCGGGGAGAGCGGATATAGTGAATGCGGGGGCCGGGGAGAGCGGATATAGTGAATGCGGGGTCCGGGGAGAGCGGATATAGTGAATGTGGGGTTCGGGGAGAACAGATATAGTGAATGCGGGGTCTGAGGAGAGCGGATATAGTGAATGCGGGGGTCCAGGGAGAGCGGATATAGTGAATGCGGGGTCCGGGGAGAGCGGATATAGTGAATGCAGGGTCCGGGGAGAGCAGATATAGTGAATGCGGGGTCTGGGGAGAGCGGATATAGTGAATGCGGGGTCTGGGGAGAGCGGATATTGTGAATGCGGGGTCTGGGGAGAGCGGATATAGTGAATGCGGGGTCCGGGGAGAGCGGATATAGTGAATGCAGGGTCCGGGGAGAGCGGATATAGTGAATGCGGGGTCCGGGGAGAGCGGATATAGTGAATGCGGGGTCCTGGGTTTAGTAACACTTTAGGAGCAAAAAGCTGCCAAACCTGCCTGGTCCTATGTGAAAAAGTAATTGCCCCCCAAACCTAACTCTTGGTGGCAACAACTGCAATCCAGCGTTTGCGATAACTGGCGGTGAGTCTTTCACGTCGCTGTGCAGGAATCTTGACCCGTTCTTCTTTGCAGAGTTGTTATAATTCAGCCGCATTGAAGGGTTTTCCAGCATGAACGGCCTGTTTAAGGTCCTACCACGGATTTTAGTCCGGACTTTGACTAGGCCACTCCGAAACCTTCATTTTGTTGGGGTTTTTTTGGTTGCGCCATTCAGAGGTGGACTTGCTGGAGTGTTTCGGATCATTGTTCTGCTGCATAACCCAAGTCTTTATTTTTAGGAGGGGGCCCTGTTAGGTCAGCTGTATGGGGCTCTGTGGTTTCTAACATTAGCCCTGCCCACAATGATGCTGAGCCTCCATAATTGAAAGAACTAAAATCCAATGAATGAAAGGATGGGCCAGGGGCTGTCAGGCTGAAAAGCCAGGAAAGGAGGTGGAGCTCTATCTGACTGGCTGCAGCTTCTAATGCACATTGTGAGAAGCTCCCAGTGTGCAGTGACATCAGAGGAAGCCATTTCAGTCCAAGACATGAGCCGGTACACCTGTGCAAGACAAGAGGGCAGGAGCCGTTACACCCATGCAAGACTGAAGGGGAGGAGCCGGTACACCTGTGCAAGAAGGAAGGGGAGGAGCCGTTACACCCATGCAAGACGAAATGGGAGGAGCAGGTACACCTGTGCAAGACAGAAAGGGAGGATCTGGTACACCTGTGCAAGACGGGAGGGGATTAGCCCTTACACCCATGCAAGACTGAAGGGGGAGGAGCCAGTACAATTATGCAAGACTGAAGGGGAGGAGCTGGTACAGCTGTGCAAGATGGAAGGGGAGGAGCTGGTACACCTGTGCAAGACGGGAGGGGAGGAGCCGGTACACCCGTGCAAGACTGAAGGGGAGGAGCCGGTACAATTGTGCAAGATAGAAGGGGAGGAGCCGGTACAGCTGTGCAAGAAGGAAGGGGAGGAGCCGGTACACCTGTGCAAGATGGAAGGGGAGGAGACGGTACAGCTCTGTAAGATGGAAGTGGAGGAGCCGGTACAGCTGTGCAAGATGGAAGGGGAGGAGCCGGTACAGCTGTGCAAGACTGAGTGGAGGAGCTGGTACACCTGTGCAGGAAGGAAGGGGAGGAGTCGATACACCTGTTCAAGATGGAAGAGGAGGAGCTGGTACACCTGTGCAAGACGGAAGGGGAGGTGACGGTACACCTGTGCAAGACGGAAGGGGAGGAGCCGGAGGGGGAGGATCCAATGAGCATTGAAACAAATATGGCCGATAGCTGCCGCAATGTATAATTTTTCTTTAGCTGGTATGGACCATGGAAGGCAAGAGGGACCTCTAATCATTTCAAAGGACTGATCAATTTTAAAGGTTCCAATGGGCGCTGCATTATTTTATTGCCCCATTCCTCCGTCCCCCCCCCGTTTCCTCGCCTACTAATCCCTTCCACCACCATCGGAAAACGCGACGACTATCAATCTCGTGAAATATTTCAGAACCAGCAATCCACGTGCTCAGCGTTCAGGGCAAAGTGAGAATCGGAAGTATTTCTCAAATTTGCAGCCCTAATGTTGGCCGACACTTTTCTAGGTGAGAAAATCCGCGTGGCTACACCAATTGCTCTCTAATATAATTTACTAATGATCCCCCCCCCCCCCATCTCCATTTTAACTCATTTGCATGCCGTTCTTGACCCTGCGGCCTCAGGCTGCTTTCTGCTAATTAAGTAAAGTAGTCATAATTAATGTTAATATTAGAATTCAGCCCTCGTGTTGAGACTTCATTAAAAAAAGTATATTGAATAATTCCGTAACGACTCGGTGATAAATAGATGGAGGATTTTTTTTCTTTTTTCATTACTCTTGCTGGCTGCCATTTCCTCTCTTCCAGTTTGGGGGTCACTTGAATGTGATTACAGCTGAACTCACCGATTTTTATGTATATATTCTCTCGGATGTCCAAACAGAACCTTCGGTTTAAATCATCTAAATCCATTCCAGGTGCAGCAAAACAAAAGATGTTTAATGTCTCACAGTTTGTTTCCATTAGAAAACAGCCACAGCCTGCGTAGAAAAACATGTCGCCTTCCAACATGCTGCAAAGGAGGACCTTTGCTCTTTGTGGAAACAGTGATCTCTCTGCAAAGGTATAACAAGCCCCCTAGTCAGAGCCAGAGCTCTCCAATCGGTGAGGAGCATGATTTACTGATTGCAGAACTGCAGATATGACTTAGCAGGGGTGTATGTATTGGACCTCTAAGATCTAGATCTGACTCAGTAGGGTAGTGTTGGAACTATGAACCCTAAATCTGACTCAGCAGGGGTGTGTTGTACCAATGAACTCTAGATCTGACTCAGCAGGGGTGTGTTGTACCAATGAACTCTAGATCTGACTCAGCAGGGTTGTGTTGTACCTATGAACTCTAGATCTGACTCAGCAGGGGTGTGTTGTACCTATGAACTCTAGATCAGACTCAGCAGGGGTGTGTTGGACCAATGAACTCCAGATCAGACTCAGCAGGGGTGTGTTGGACCAATGAACTCTAGATCAGACTCAGCAGCGGTGTGTTGTACCTATGAACTCAAGCTCTGACTCATCAGGGGTGTGTTGGACCTCTGAGGTCTAGATCTTATTTATTAGGGGTGTGTTGAACCTCCAAGCTCTAGATCTGACTCAGCAGGGTGTGTTGGACCTATAAACCCTAGTTGTGACTCAGTAGGTTTTGTTGGACTTCTAGCTCTAGATCTGAGACTCAGCAGGGGTGTTGCATCTCTGAGCTCTAGATCTGACTTAGCAGGGATATGTTGCACCTCTGAACCCTATATTAGACTCATCAGGGGTGTGTTGGACCTCAAAACTCTAGAACTGACTCAGCAGGGTAGTGTTGGACCTATTAACCTTAGATCTGACTTAGTAGGAGGGTGTTGAACTTTAGAGCTCTAGATCTGACTCAGAAGGGTATGTTGGACCTCTCATCCCTAGATCTGACTCAGCAGCGGTGTTGCACCTCTGAACCCTAGATTAGACTCATCAGAGGTGTGTTGGACCTCTAAACTCTAGAACTGACTCAGCAGGGTAGTGTTGGACCTATTAACCTTAGATCTGACTTAGTAGGGGTGTGTTGAACTTTAGAGCTCTAGATCTTACTTAACAGGGTAGTGTTGGAACTATGAACCCTAAATTTGACTAAGTTGGTGTGTGTTGGACCTATGAACTCTAGCTCTAACTCAGCAGTGCTGTGTTGGACCTCTAAGGTCTAGATCTCATTTAGTAGGCATGTGTTGAAACTTCGAGCTCTAGATCTGAGTCAGCAGGGGTATGTTGGACCTATGAACCCTAGCTGTGACTCAGCAGGGAGTGTTGGACCTCAGAGCTCCTGATCTGAGTTAGCAGGGTGTGTTGGACTTCTAGGCTCTAGATCTGACTCAGCAGGGGTGTGTTGCATCGCTGAGCTCTAGGGCAGACTCAGCAGAAGTATGTCGTACCTCTGAACCCTAGATTAGACCTTTGAGGTCTATATCTGATTTACTAGGGGTGTGTTGGACCTCCAAACTCTATAACTGACCTAGCAGGGTAGTCTTGGACCTACAAACCTTAGATCTGACTCAGCACAGGTGTGTTGAACCTCTGAACCCTAGATCTGACTCAACAGGGGTGTGTTGGACCTCTGAGATCTAGATCTGTCTCAGAAAAGGTGTGTTGGAACTCTGAGATCTAGATCTGTCTCAGAAGGGGTGTGTTGGAACTCTGAGCTCTAGATCATACTCCGTAGGGGTGTGTTGACTGCAGGTGTATAAACTGCACTCCAGTCATACCACCCCGGTTTATGTGTAACCTTCGTGTCACATGAAAGCCCTTTAATCTGCCTCATCTGCTTGGAGTCGATTAACACTTTGGGACAATTGTCAGCTTACTGCTAACGCTTAGCTCCTGCAACAAAGATGTTCTAGAAAGGCTTGCACCTCCATATATACACCCTAGTTACTGCAACCATTCTCAACCAGAGTTCCATGGAACCCAGGGGTTCCTTCAAGTGTTGCTAAGGGTTCCTTGAGTTGTAGATAATGGACCTCTAATTCGACGGTGCTTGGATTGTTCTGTCGATTCCCAACCATGGTGCCTCCTGCATGGAGTTTGCATGTTCTCCCTGTTTTCACGTGGGTTTCCTCCGGGTACTCCGGTTTCCTCCCACACTCCAAAGACATGCTGGTAGGTTAATTGGCTTATGTCGAAATTGTCCTAGTTTCATCCCAGGCCATGTGGGATCTCCTGCATGGTGGGGTTTGGGGAAAGACCTGGCAACCTACCCTGTAAAATAATTGTTAAGAGAATTCATGGAAGAAGTCGCCTACGAGTGACGGTCCATGCAATCGCCAAGGGTCGGATACAACTGAATGGATAGATAGATAGGATTGTTCTGGAGTCAGTGCCACTTAGCAAAACCAGCTGCGGGATATCAATGTTCTTTCTAGATGTCTGCAAGTTTGGCATTCAGGCCACCACTTTATGGGGGGAATTCTTCCCTCTGACTACTAATGTAATTTTGCCCACTTGCCCCTAGTGATTTGGTTTTATCAGGGGTTTCCTGAGAACCAAAAATTATTTCAAGGGTTCCTACAGGTAAAAAGGTTGAGATTGGTTGCTGTAAGGGATGGACGTTCAGAAAAGTTTTCATATTGATAATAAATAGAAATATAGAAGAACGGAGGCAGAAAAATAAGAAAAAGTGGTCAAATAAGTCAGTCCCATTTTTTAAAATGTATTTATCTTTTTACTTTTTTTTGGGCTTTGGAGTAGAGATCTACAGATGAAAAATGAGAATATGGTGCAAAAGTTCATTTATTTCAGTGCAGCAACTTAAAAGGTGAAACTAATATATGAGATAGACTCATTCCATGCAAAGCAAGATAGTTCAAGCCGTGATTTGTCATCATTGTGATGATTATGGCTTACAGCTCATGAAAACCCCAAATCCACAATCTCAGAAAATGAGAATATTCCATTCAATCAATAAAACACGGATTGTACACAGAACAATATCGCACCTCTGAAAAGTAGAAGCTGCATATGTACTCAGTACTTGGTTTGGGCCCCTTTTGCAGCAATTACTGCCTCAATGTGGCGTGGCATGGAAGCTATCAGCCTGTGGCACTGCTGAGGTGTTATGGAAGACCAGGATGCTTCAATAGCGGCCTTCAGCTCTTCTGCATTGTTCGGTCTCATGTCTCTAATCTTTCTCTTGGCAATGCCCCCATAGATTCTCTATGGGGTTCAGGTCAGGCGAGTTTGCTGGCCAATCAAGCACAGTAATCCCACGGTCATTGAACCAGGTTTTGCTGCTTTTGGCAGTGTGGGCGGAGCCAAGTCCTGCTGGAAAATGAAGTCAGCATCCCCATAAAGCTTGTCTGCAGAAGGAAGCATGAAGTGCTCCAAAATCTCCTGGTAGACGGCTGCGTTGACCCTGGACTTAATGAAGCACAGTGGACCAACACCAGCAGATGACATGGCTCCCCAAATCAACACAGACTGTGGAAACTTCACACTGGACTTCAAGCATCTTGCAGTGTGTGCCTCTCCATTCTTCCTCCATACTCGGGGTCCTTGTGCCTCTCCATTCTTCCTCCACACTCGGGGTCCTTGGGCCTCTCCATTCTTCCTCCATACTCGGGGTCCTTGTGCCTCTCCATTCTTCCTCCATACTCGGGGTCCTTGTGCCTCTCCATTCTTCCTCCATACTCGGGGTCCTTGCGCCTCTCCATTCTTCCTCCATACTCGGGGTCCTTGTGCCTCTCCATTCTTCCTCCATACTCGGGGTCCTTGTGCCTCTCCATTCTTCTTCCATACTCGGGGTCCTTGGGCCTCTCCATTCTTCCTCCATACTCGGGGTCCTTGGGCCTCTCCATTCTTCCTCCATACTCGGGGTCCTTGGGTCTCTCCATTCTTCCTCCATACTCAGATCCTTGGGCCTCTCCATTCTTCCTCCATACTCGGGTCCTTGTGCCTCTCCATTCTTCCTCCATACTCGGGGTCTTTGGTTTCCAAATAATATGCAAAAGTTGCTTTCATCAGAAAAGAGGACTTTGGACCACTGAGCAGCAGACCAGGTCTGTTTTTCTTTAGCCCAGGTAAGACGATTCTGACGTTGTTTGTTGTTCAGGAGCGGCTTGACAAGAGGAATACGAGATTTGAAGCCCATGTCCAGGATCCATCTGTTTGTGGTGGCTCTTGATGCACTGACTCCAGCCTCAGTCCACTCCTTGTGAAAGTCCCCAACACTTTTGAATGGCCTTTTCCTGACAATCCTCTCCAGGCTGCGGTCATCCCTGCTGCTTGTGCACCTTTTTCTTCCACACTTTTCCCTTCCACATAACTTTCTATTAATGTGCTTTGATACAGCACTTTGGGAACATCCAACTTCTTCTGCAATTCCCTTTTGAGGCTTTCCCTCCTTACGGAGGGTGTCAGTGATGGTGTCAGGTCAGCAGTCTTTCCCATGATTGTGATTCCTACTGAACCAGACTGAGAGACCATTTAAAGGCTCAGGAACCCTTTGCAGGTGTTATGGCTGAATGAGCTGATTAGAGTGGGACACTTTGAGCCGAGATTATTCCACCTTTTCACAATATTCTCATTTTCTGAGATTGTGGATTTGGGGTTTTCATGAGCTGTAAGCCATAATCATCACAATGATGACAAATCAGCTTGAACTATCTTGCTTTGCATGTAATGAGTCTATCTCATATATTAGTTTCACCTTTTAAGTTGCTGCACTGAAATAAATCAACTTTTGCACCATGTTCTCATTTTTTGAGTTTCACCTGTATGTTTGTCCCAAGCATGTTTGAACCCACTTACTCTGCTACCTCTGCTGAAAGTCTGTTTCAGTCATCCATTATTCTTTTGGTTAAATAGAACCTTCCTTCTGATAGTTTGCGGCCTGTCCCTATGTTCTTGGGCATAGCGCACCTTGCTTGAAGACTAAGCTGCTAGTTGCTTTACCATTTAAAGCTGATGCCATTCAGAAGAGCGGTCTATTTTTGGAACTGTCTATATGAAATAGCCACTTGCCAGCTGATGCGCGATGTATATGAAATGGCCACTTGCCAGCTGATGCGCGATGACGTCACTAAGCCCCACCCAACACAATTTGTCACAATCAGATGAATTCATCATGGGGATTGTATTGGGTTCCAGCTACATCCCTTAGATAGCAAAACCAAATGGTGTCTGGGTAATAACCACTGTGCATTGCTTTATAGGGGACGTGGCTGGCACCCAGTCCAATCCCCATATTGAGTTCATGTGGCTGTGATGAAATGCATTGGCCAGGGCTTAGTGATGTCATCATGAATAATCTAGCTTCACAGCTGAGTGCCCACTGTGCATGCACAAGTAGTGCTGCTCCTTGTGAATGGTTCTGTAGTCCCCTGAGACCTGTCACATGTCCAAGAAGACTACAGGGAGGGAGGGGGGGGAGGAAAGCTTCCATTTCTGGTCGTCTAACCTATCGCAGTGTAAGTGGAAACAGGTACCTGTTAAAATCGGGTACCCGCTCACCCTCCCTCCTTTCTTTTCCCAAAGGTGCCAATTCCTCATGGGGAGCAGGAGATCAGTACTTAAAATGGAACTTCTCCTTTTGGGTGGAATTCCGCTTTAATGATGCGGTCAATCTGTGAGCACTGGTAAGATTCTGAAAGCACCAGCAGTTACCCAGTGCTGGAACAGGGGAGGGGATTGACAGTCAGGGCAAGTCATAGAGGAGAAAGTTTTTTTTTGCCTTTGCATACACTATATTGCCAAAAGTATTGAGCCGCCGCCCTTTCCACGCACATGGACTTTAATGGCCTCCCAGTCTTAGTCCGTAGGGTTCAATATTGAGTTGGCCCCGCCCTTTCCACACACATGACCTGTAATGGCCCCCCAGCCTTAGTCCATAGGGTTCAATATTGAGTTGGCCCCGCCCTTTGCAGCTATAACAGCTTCAACTCTTCTGGGAAGGCCGTCCACAAGGTTTAGGAGGGTGTCTATGGGAAGGTTGGACCATTCTTCCAGAAGCACATTTGTCAGGTCAGGCACTGATGTCGGGGGAGGAGGCCTGGCTTGCAGTCTCCACTCGAATTCATCCCAAAGGTGTTCTATGAGGTTGAGGTCAGGACTCTGTGCAGGCCAGTCAAGCTCCTCCCCCCCAAACTGGCTCCTCCATGTCTTTATGGACCTTGCTTTGTGCACTGGGGGGCAGTCATGTTGGAACAGGAAGGGGCCATCCCCAAACTCTTCCCACAAAGGGGAGCATGAAATTGTCCAAAATGTCTTGGTATACTGATGCCTTAAGAGGTCCCTTCACTAGAAATAAAAGGCCAAGCCCAACCCCTGAAAAACAACCCCACACCATAATCCCCCCTTCACCAAACTTTACACTTGGCACAATGCAGTCAGGCAAGTATTGTTCTCCTATCAACCACTAAACCCAAACATGTCTATTGGATTGCCAGACAGAGAAGCGTGATTGGTCACTCCAGAGAACACGTCTCCACTGCTCTAGAGTCCAGTGGTGGCGTGCTTTACACCACATCATCTGACGCTTTGCATTGCACTTGGTGATGGAAGGCTTGGATGCAGCTGCTCGGCCATGGAAACCCATTTCATGAAGCTCTCTACACACTGTTGTTGGGCTCATCTGAAGGCCACACCAAGTTTGGAGGTCTTTAGCTATTGACTCTGCAGACAGTTGGTGACTTATGCGCACTGTGCGCTTCAGCATGCACTGACCCCGCCCTGTCACGTGACGTGGCCTACCACTTGGTGTTGAGTTGCTGTTGTTCCCAATGGCTTCCACTTTGTTATAATCCCACTAACAGTTGAGCGTGAAATATTTAGTAGCCAGGAAATGTCACTGATGGAATTATTGCACAGGTGACCACCTATCCCGGGACCACGCTTGGAGTAACTGAGCTCCTGAGAGCGACCCATTCTTTCACCAATGTTTGTAGAAGCAGTCTGCATGTCTAGGGCCTTGATTGTATACACCTGTGTCCATGGAGGGGATTGGAACACCTGAATCACATGATATGGATGGGATTGGAACACCTGAATCACATGATATGGAGGGGATTGGAACACCTGAATCACATGATATGGAGGGGATTGGAACACCTGAATCACATGATTGGGAGAGGATTGGAACACCTAAATCACATGATTTGGAGGGGATTGGAACACCTGAATCACATGATTTGGAGGGAATTGGAACACCTGAATCACACGATTTGGGGGGGATTGGAACACCTGAATCACATGATTTGGAGGGGATTGGAACACCTGAATCACACGATTTGGAGGGGATTGGAACACCTGAATCACATGATTTGGAGGGGATTGGAACACCTGAATCACATGATTTGGAGGGGATTGGAACACCTGAATCACATGATTTGGAGGGGATTGGAACACCTGAATCACATGATTGGGAGGGGATTGGAACACCTGAATCACATGATTTGGAGGGGATTGGAACACCTGAATCACATGATTGGGAGGGGATTGGAACACATGAATCACATGATTGGGAGGGGATTGGAACACCTGAATCACATGATTGGGAGGGGATTGGAACACCTGAATCACATGATTGGGAGGGGATTGGAACACCTGAATCGCATGATTGGGAGGGGATTGGAACACATGAATCACATGATTGGGAGGGGATTGGAGCATCTGAATCACATGATTTGGAGGGCGGGCCCAATACTTTTGGCAATATAATGTATGTTGTAATCACATTGCGTCATTAACATTAACATCCAAACAGGGAATGATACAGAACGCCTGCAGAGGTCCACGTGTTGGCTGACAATAATGATTCTAAAGATGATGGGAATATTCACGATCTGAGCAACTTTGACCATGCGGCGATTATTGATTTCACAAACTATAGAATCTCACAGAAGGGGTCACGTTTTTCTAAGATGTTGATTGTGTATGGTAGCCAGTGAACACAATAATATTTCTTATTTAAATTCTTGATATCCAGCAGATGAACCGAGGAGGGTGCGTGTGTGACGAAATCTGTGTATTTTCATGTCGGTTCTTCTTAATTGAAAATGTTAATGTTTCCTATAATTCAGTTAAACTTATAAAGCATGAAATTAGCCTTGTATTTCGGGTAATTTTGCTCCAGAACACAATTAATTTTGCATTTATATTTTGCTGTGCTTCGTTAGCCGTGTCCTCGGCCCTCCCTGTAATGTTGGAGAGGAGAGGGAGGCACGCTGCTTGGGGTGCCGATACAGTGGGAGTCACCCACCATAAACGCATGGCCTCCCCTCCCGCCGCATTGCTCGATGTCTGCTCTCAGGTGTTTACAAAGGGTAAAAGTCTGGATTTCTGTTTGCACATAAAAGATAAAAATCATGAGAATATTAAGACTTCCAGTGCTTTGCCCACAATTGTAACCATAAAGAAACCATGCTGGTAAAAAAAAAAAAAACCCAAATTTTGCATTGTATCAAGATTATAAACTCTTCATCTACTAGAAAAATCTAAGTCATGCCCAGGGACGGGCAATAGGGGATCATGGGGCCCCTGTGTCCTTGCCCACACTCAAAGCTCACCCAAAAAAGCCTATAAAAAGTACCAGGGGCATTTCATGGGGCCCCCTACTGACCCCGGGACCTCCGGCAATGCCCGAGTACTCGAATGGTCAGTCCGCCCCTGGTCATGCCCCATACTTGGAGGACAATACCATAATGAGACAGTCCTTATACCTGGAATCCATCAATTCCACCAGAATTTTTATATTTCCTGAAAAAGATTGCAATTTCCGAACAGCGGGCTTCCCACTGACAGCTAAATGTAAAGAAAGAATTGCCGGAAAATAAAAAATAAAAAAAATGGCGTGGGGTCCCCCCTCCATCTATACCAAGCCCTTCGGGTCTGGTATGGATTTTTGAGGGGAGGCCCCACGCCAAAATTTAAAAAAAAAATGGCGTAGGGTTTTTCCAAAACAAGGGCCTCTTCCCCACAACTCTGGTTGTGGGGGTCTGCGGGTGGGGAATATGATTATGGAAGCCCTCTTTAGCAAGGGGTCTCCCAGATCCTGGCCCCCCCCCCATGTGAATGAGTATGGGGTACATGGTACCGCTACCCAGGGGTGGACTGACCATTTAGCCACTCAGGCGCTGCCTGAGGGCCCAGGGTCAGTAGGGGGCCCCATGAGATGCCCCTGGTACCTTTTTCATAGGCTTTTTTGAGTTTGGGCAAGGTGTATGTAAGTGTCGGCACTGGGGGGCTTTACAAGTTATAGGTGAGTATGAGCAGTGGGGGCGTACAAGGTGTATGCAAGTGTCGGCACTGGGGGGGCTTTACACCTTATATGTGAGTATGAGCAGTGGGGAGGTACAAGGTGCAGGGATGGACTGACCATTCGAGCACTCGGGCACTGCCCGAGGGCCCAGGAACAGTAGGGGGCCCCATGAGATGCCCCTGGTACCTTTCATAAGCTTTTTTGGGTGTGGTTTGAGTTTGGGCAAGGACGCAGGGGGCCCCATGATTTCCTATTGCCCGGGGGACCCCATGAATTATCAGTCCGCCCCTGCCGCTACCCATTCACAAAAAAAAAGCTGTAGTGAGGAAAAAAGACAAGAGTCATTCTTTGATAAGTCCTTCAATAAATGAATGTCCCTCAAAGTAAATCCAAGGTCAATCATGATGTTACATGCTTGACCTGATGAAGGGGCCCTGCGAGACTCCGAAACGTTGCCTTGCTGTAACTATGTGATCGTTCATTAAAACTTTTGGCCCCATATTGGTGATCCTCGGTGTGCTGGTGACATTCTCTCTCGCTGATTCTGTTCGGTTCCAGCCGACAGTCGCTGCAGCACCCACTTATACACACCGCCATTTTTAATGCAGGAACGTGCCTACGATATACATGTTCCAGGCAGCAACAAGGGCAGTTGAAGAGGGACCTTCACACGCTGCAAACCAGAGGAAAGAGCAGCTCCACAGACTACATACAGTGGGGATCGAAAGTTTGGGCACCCCAGCTAAAAATTTGTATTAATGTGCATAAAGAAGCCAAGGAAAGATGGAAAAATCTCCAAAAGGCATCAAATTACAGATTAGACATTCTTATAATATGTCAACAAAAGTTAGATTTTATTTCCATCATTTACACTTTCAAAATAACAGAAAACAAAAAAATGGCGTCTGCAAAAGTTTGGGCACCCTGCAGAGTTAATATCTTGTACTGCCCCCTTTGGCAAGTATCACAGCTTGTAAACGCTTTTTGTAGCCAGCCAAGAGTCTTTCAATTCTTGTTTGAGGTATCTTTGCCCATTCTTCCTTACAAAAGTCTTCCAGTTCTTTGAGATTTCTGGGCTGTCTGTCACGCACGGCTCTTTTAAGGTCTATCCATAGATTTTCAATGATGTTGAGGTCAGGAGATTGTGAAGGCCGTGGCAAAACCTTCAGTTTACGCCTCTTGATGTAATCCCCCGTGGATTTCGAGGTGTGTTTAGGATCATTATCCATTTGTAGAAGCCATTCTCTCTTTAACTTCAGCTTTTTCACAGATGGCATCAAGTTACCATCCAAAATTTGCTGAAATTTTATTGAATCCATTTTTCCTTCTACTTGTGAGATGTTCCCTGTGCCACTGGCTGCAACACAACCCCAAAGCATGATTGATCCAACCCCATGCTTAACAGTTGGACAGAGGTTCTTTTCATTAAATTCTGTGCCCCTTCTTCTCCAAACGTACCTTTGCTCATTCCGGCCAAAAAGTTCAATTCTAACCTCATCGGTCCACAGAACTTGTTTCCAAAATGCATCAGGCTTGTCTATATGTTCATTT
This sequence comes from Staurois parvus, assembly GCA_951230385.1. NCBI lineage: Eukaryota > Metazoa > Chordata > Amphibia > Anura > Ranidae > Staurois > Staurois parvus. The sequence continues at coordinate 128,918 of CATNWA010016837.1, read as the reverse complement.
GCAAAGTTCAAACGATGATTTTTGTGGTGAGGACGTAGAAGAGGTTTTCTTCTGATGACTCTTCCATGAAGACCATATTTGTACAAGTATCTCTTTATAGTGGAATAGTGACCACAACTCCAGTGTCTGCCAGATCTTTCTGGAGGGATCGTGCAGTCAAACGTGGGTTTTGAATTGTTTTTCTCACAATCCTGCGAGCTGTTCTGTCTGATATTTTTCTTGGTCTTCCAGATCTTGCTTTAACTTCCACTGTTCCTGATGACTGCCATTTCTTAATTACTTTCCGAACAGAGGATATTGACATCTGAAAACGCTTTGCTATCTTCTTATAGCCTTCTCCAGCTTTGTGAGCGTCAACTATTTTCAGTTTCAGTTTTCTAGACAACTGCTTAGAAGAACCCACGGTGTGCTGATTGTTGGGGCAAGGTCAGATGAGTCTGTGTCAGGGCAGGAGCTGAGGAAAGGACAGGCAGGCCTAACAATGTAACGCACTGGCTGACGACAACCACCACCTACAGACCGAAGTCCCTCAGGGCGCGGAGTCTACGTCTCAGGCTGCCCTTCACCAGGGCCCCTGATGGTGGGGATGGACTTGACGCAGCCAGGAACCAGGTCACGGCCCCCGAGACACCTCAGCTGCAGTAATGGCCGCCGCCAATGGCGTGTAGCTGGTGGAAGAGACAAAAGAGTAGTCAGACAAGCCGGGGTCAACAACAACAGGACAAAACAGTACAGTACAGCAGACGAGAATCACAGGTCACGAGCTGGGTTCAGCAACAGAGGGTCAGATCAAAGGAGAACACAAAGAATAGTCAAGTCACAAGCCGAATCAGAATACCAGGAGAGTCACGAGAGTCAGAACAGAGTAATAGCAACACAAAGACACAAGACACAAGTGCAAAGAGCATGTGCGTGCCACAGGCTTATATGTCATCAGCCACACCCCTCTGGGGGATGGACCACAGAAACCTGAAGGCATAAAAGGATTCCCATCATGCACAGCAGAATCCAAGATGGACGCCAGCACATGGAGTAACATAACCTCAGGGAAAAGGTAGGACCTTGACAGTCTGGGCATTTAAAACCTTTGAGATTGACATCACCTGGTCTTCCCAGACGATGATTGAGAACAATCCATGACACTGGCAGGTCTCAGCTTGGCAAAGGGGGCAGTGCATGCTATAAACTCTGCAGGGGGCCCAAACTTTTGCAGATGCCATTTTTTTGTTTTCTGTTATTTTGAAAGTGTAAATGATGGAAATAAAATCTAACTTTTCTTGACATATTATAAGAATGTCTAATCTGTAATTTGATGCCTTTTGGAGATTTTTCCATCTTTCCTTGGCTTCTTTATGCACATTAATACAAATTTTTCGCTGGGGTGCCCAAACTTTCCATCCCCACTGTATTTTAAATTACTGGGGGGGTGGGGAGCTGAGTTTTAATCATTTTAACGATACAGCTTTTGTACAAGTTTCTTGTGACTGTTGAACTCTTTCCTCGATCCTTTTCTCATCTGTGCAGACAATTCCAGAATTACATTGTAACAAACTGTACAATTCGGTACATTTCACCCCGAACACGGGGAATTCAAGTTAATAAACTTGTTTCCTTTCCCCTCTCTGCAGCTGAAATATTTGCAATAATTTCACCCCGGGATCCGTTCGCTGCCTCTCTTTCCACCAAGTGCCCCATGTTCCGTTGGTTCCTAATCATCGCCTCCGGGACTTTTTTTGAATAAATCTTATAATAGGCGTATTGTTTAGCGCTGCACTTCTAATAATCTCCTGCCGTTCCGCTAGATGAATTTTTACCATTATTTACTTTTCTGGTTCTATTTTTAGCTTTTTAATGTCATTGTTATTTTAATATCGGTTTGAGGAAAGTTGTGGGGGGGCCGGCTGTGCGCAAGTTTAGTTCATAAACTCACAGGACTAATTATATTATTTATACAGGATGAGTTCTTAGAAGTTTTTCCACTTTGGTTTATTTACTGAAGCTGGAGAGTTCAAAATCCAGTGCGGCTCTGCATGGGAACCAATCGGCTTTCAGGTTTTATTGTCAAAGCTTAATTGAACGAGCTGAAGTTAGAAGCTGATTGGCTACCGGAGTTACTAAATCTCCCCCACTGTATTGAGCAGAGGTGAATAGATGCAAGCAAATTAGTATGTCTAAATCCACATATACTACAGCGCAGGGCAGGGGGATCCAAATGTCTTTGTGGATCAGGAAAGGTGTCCATTACACGTTGGCTAAAAGCATTGTACTGCAAAGCAAATCAGGACCTCCATCCTCCTGCCGGTGACCCCTCTAGTGATATAAAGATCTATATAGAGGAATCAGGACCTCCTCCCTCCTGCCGGTGACCCCTCTAGTGATAGGATCTATATAGAGGAATCAGGACCTCCTTCCTTCCTCCTGCCGGTGACCCCTCTAGTGATAGGATCTATATAGAGGAATCAGGACCTCCTTCCTCCTGCCGGTGACCCCTCTAGTGATAGGATCTAATTAGGGGAATCAGGACCTCCTTCCTCCTGCCGGTGACCCCTCTACTGATATAAAGATCTATATAGAGGAATCAGGACCTCCTTCCTCCTGGCAGTGACCCCTCTAGTGATATAAAGATCTATATAGAGGAATAGGGACCTCCTGCCTCCCGCCGGTGACCCCTCTAGTGATATAAAGATCTATATAGAGGAATCGGGACCTCCTTCCTCCTGCCGGAGACTCCTCTAGTGATATAAAGATCTATATAGGGGAATCGGGACCTCCTTCCTCCTGCTGGTGACCCCTCTAGTGATGTAAAGATCTATATAGAGGAATCGGGACCTCCTTCCTCCTGCCGGTGACCCTTCTAGTGATATAAAGATCTATATAGAGGAATCAGGACCTCCTTCCTTCTGCTGCTGCTGACCCCTCTAGTGATAGGATCTATATAGAGGGATCAGGACCTCCTTCCTTCTGCCAGTGACCCCTCTAGTGATATAAAGATCTATATAGAGGAATCAGGACCTCCTTCCTCCTGCCCTTTGACCCCACTAGTGATATAAAGATCTATATAGGGGAATCGGGACCCCCTTCCTCCTGCCGGTGACCCCTCTAGTGATGTAAAGATCTATATAGGGGAATCGGGACCCCCTTCCTCCTGCCGGTGACCCCTCTAGTGATGTAAAGATCTATATAGGGGAATCAGGACCTCCTTCCTCCTGCCGGTGACCCCTCTAGTGATGTAAAGATCTATATAGAGGAATAAGGACCTCCTTCCTCCTGCCGTGACCCCTCTAGTGATATAAAGATCAATATAGAGGAATCAGGAACTCCTTCCTCCCGCCGGTGACCCCTCTAGCGATATAAAGATCTATATAGAGGAATCAGGACCTCCTCCTCCTCCTGCCGTTGACCCTTCTAGCGATATAAAGATCTATATAGAGGAATCAGGACCTCCTTCCTCCTGCCGGTGACCCTCCAGTGATATAAAGATCTATATAGAGGAATCAGGACCTCCTTCCTCCTGCCCTTTGACCCCTCTAGTGATATAAAGATCTATATAGAGGAATCAGGACCTCCTTCCTCCTGCCAGAGACCCCTCTAGTGATATAAAGATCTATATACGGGAATCGGGACCCCCTTCCTCCTGCCGGTGACCCCTCTAATGATGTAAAGATCTATATAGAGGAATCAGGAGCTCCCTTCCTCCTGCCGGTGACCCCTCTAGTGATATAAAGATCTATATAGAGGAATCAGGACCTCCTTCCTCCCGCCGGTGACCCCTCTAGTGATAGGATCTATATAGAGGAATCAGGACCTCCTTCCTCCCGCCGGTGACCCCTCTAGTGATATAAAGATCTATATAGAGGAATCGGGACCTCCTTCCTCCTGCCAGAGACCCCTCTAGTGATATAAAGATCTATATAGAGGAATCGGGACCTCCTTCCTCCTGCCAGAGACCCCTCTAGTGATATAAAGATCTATATAGAGGAATCGGACCTCCTTCCTCCCGCCGGTGACCCCTCTAGTGATATAAAGATCTATATAGAGGAATCGGGACCTCCTTCCTCCCGCCGGTGACCCCTCTAGTGATATAAAGATCTATATAGAGGAATCTGGACCTCCTTCCTCCCGCCGGTGACCCCTCTAGTGATATAAAGATCTATATAGAGGAATCGGGACCTCCTTCCTCCCGCCGGTGACCCCTCTACTGATATAAAGATCTATATAGAGGAATCGGGACCTCCTTCCTCCCGCCGGTGACCCCTCTAGTGTTATAAAGATCTATATAGAGGAATCGGGACCTCCTTCCTCCCGCCGGTGACCCCTCTAGTGATAGGATCTATATAGAGGAATCGGGACCTCCTTCCTCCTGCCGGTGACCCCTCTAGTGTTATAAAGATCTATATAGAGGAATCGGGACCTCCTTCCTCCCGCCGGTGACCCCTCTACTGATATAAAGATCTATATAGAGGAATCGGGACCTCCTTCCTCCCCGCCGGTGACCCCTCTAGTGTTATAAAGATCTATATAGAGGAATCAGGACCTCCTTCCTCCCGCCGGTGACCCCTCTACTAATATAAAGATCTATATAGAGGAATCAGGACCTCCTTCCTCCCGCCGGTGACCCCTCTAGTGATATAAAGATCTATATAGAGGAATCGGGACCTCCTTCCTCCCGCCGGTGACCCCTCTAGTGATATAAAGATCTATATAGAGGAATCAGGACCTCCTTCCTCCTGCCGGTGACCCCTCTAGTGATATATAGATCTATATAGAGGAATCAGGACCTCCTTCCTCCTGCCCTTTGACCCCTCTAGTGATATAAAGATCTATATAGAGGAATCAGGACCTCCTTCCTCCTGCCGGAGACCCCTCTAGTGATATAAAGATCTATATAGGGGAATCGGGACCTCCTTCCTCTTGCTGGTGACCCCTCTAGTGATGTAAAGATCTATATAGAGGAATCAGAACCTCCTTCCTCCTGCCAGTGACCCCTCTAGTGATATATAGATCTATATAGAGGAATCAGGACCTCCTTCCTCCTGCCCTTTTACCCCTCTAGTGATATAAAGATCTATATAGAGGAATCAGGACCTCCTTCCTCCTGCCGGAGACCCCTCTAGTGATATAAAGATCTATATAGAGGAATCGGGACCTCCTTCCTCCTGCCGGTGACCCCTCTAGTGATAGATCTATATAGAGGAATCAGGACCCCTTCCTCCTGCCGGTGACCCTTCTAGTGATATAAAGATCTATATAGAGGAATCAGGACCTCCTTCCTCCTGCCGGTGACCCCTCTAGTGATAGGATCTATATAGGGGAATCAGGACCTCCTTCCTTCTGCTGGTGACCCCCTCTAGTGATAGATCTATATAGAGGAATCAGGACCTCCTTCCTCCTGCCGGTGACCCCTCTAGTGATATAAAGATCTATATAGAGGAATCAGGACCTCCTTCCTCCTGCCGTGGTGACCCCTCTAGTGATATAAAGATCTATATAGAGGAATCAGGACCTCCTTCCTCCTGCCCTTGACCCCTCTAGTGATATAAAGATCTATATAGAGGAATCAGGACCTCCTTCCTCCTGCCAGGTGACCCCTCTAGTGATAGATCTATATAGAGGAATCAGGACCTCCTTCCTCCTGCCGGTGACCCCTCTAGTGATAGATCTATATAGAGGAATCAGGACCTCCTTCCTCCTGCCGGTGACCCCTCTAGTGATAGGATCTATATAGAGGAATCAGGACCTCCTTCCTCCTGCCGGTGACCCCTCTAGTGATAGATCTATATAAAGGAATCAGGACCTCCTTCCTCCTGCTGGTGATATAAAGATCTATATAGAGGAATCAGGACCTCCTTCCTCCTGCCGGAGACCCCTCTAGTGATAGGATCTATATAGAGGAATCAGGACCTCCTTCCTCCTGCCGGTGACCCCTCTAGTGATCGGATCTATATAGAGGAATCGGGACCTCCTTCCTCCTGCGGGTGACCCCTCTAGTAATATAAAAGATCTATATAGAGGAATCAGGACCTCCTTCCTCCCCCCGGTGACCCCTCTAGTGATATAAAGATCTATAGAGAGGAATCAGGACCTCCTTCCTCCTGCCGGTGACCCTCTAGTGATATAAAGATCTATATAGGAATCAGGACCTCCTTCCTCCTGCCGGTGACCCCTCTAGTGATATAAAGATCTATACAGGACCTCCTTTCAAAACCCATTACAGTTTCCCTAAATGATTGTTCTGGGCAGTACACTTTAGTAAATGAGGTCAAATATGTTTTTCCTCTTTGAAGAGTACATTACAGCAAGCAATAAGTTGCTCAGCGTGTTGTCACCCGACAGTGAAGAACAGGCGCTACAATATCTCAGCATGGAGCAGAGGACAGAAATAGAGTTTGTGGTGAAATTGCAACTTTTATCCTTTAGATGTGATGGAGATTAAACTATCAATTAATAGCACTTAGTGGGGCATACAGGGAGCCTGAAAGGAGCTGTCACTGTAGTTCTGTTACGTCTCGCTCTCTATCTCGCCGATTCTGCGGCACGCACAGCGATCTCCATTAACAGTCATTTTTATGAAAGGAAAGCATCATTCAGCCGCCGGGGTTTGCAGTTTAGCAAACTTTTACTGGTAGAGATGACTATTTTCAATCATTTTTTTATTGAAGAAAATGGTCAGTAAAGTGCAGCCACAACAATTGGTCGTTTACCCATTCCATATACAGACGTAGCGCTACCCCCATAGGAGCTGCTGAAGATTTGGGTCCCCCTTATAGTCCTGCACAGACAGGCAACACGCATTTTTCACAGACTTGCATTCGGAGTCAGTCAACAGTCCTTGGGCTTGGTTTTATGTTTTAGTAACCTCCCTAGCGGTCTGATTATGTCAGTATTTCTGTGCTCAAAGCGGTACTTTTTTTGCATGGAAATACAGTGGGGCAAAAAAGTATTTAGTCAGCCACCAATTGTGCAAGTTCTCCCACTTACAAAGATGAGAGAGGCCTGTAATTGGCATCATAGGGAGACCTCAACTATGAGAGACAAAATGAGAAAACAAATCCAGACAATCACATTGGCTGATCTGGAAAGAATTTATTTGCAAATTATGGTGGAAAATAAGTATTTGGTGAATATGAAAAGTTCATGTCAATACTTTGTTATATATCCTTTGTTGGCAATGACAGAGGTCAGACGTTTCCTGTCTTCACAAGGTTGGCACACATTGTTGCTGGTATGTTGGCCCATCCTCCATGCAGATCTCCTCTAGAGCAGTGATGTTTTGGGGCTGTCGCTGGGCAACACGGACTTTCAACTCCCTCCAAAGGTTTTCTATGGGGTTGAGATCTGGAGACTGGCTAGGCCACTCCAGGACCCTGAAATGCTTCTTACGAAGCCACTCCTTCGTTGCCCGGGCGGTATGTTTGGGATCATTGTCATGTTGGAAGACCCAGCCACGTTTCATCTTCAATGCCCTTGCTGATAGAAGGAGGTTTGCACTCAAAATCTCACTATACATGGCCCCATTCATTCTGTCCTGTACATGGATCAGTCGTCCTGGTCCCTTTGCAGAGAAACAGCCCAAAGCATGATGTTACCACCCCCATGCTTCACAGTAGGTATGGTGTTCTTTGGATGCAACTCAGCATTCTCTCTCCTCCAAACACGACGAGTTGTGTTTCTACCAAACAGTTCTATTTTGGTTTCATCTGACCATATGACATTCTCCCAATCCTCTTCTGGATCATCCAAATGCTCTCTAGCAAACTTCAGACGGGGCCCAGACATGTACTGGCTTAAGCAGGGGGACACGTCTGGCACTGCAGGATCTGAGTCCCTGGCGGCGTAGTGTGTTACTGATGGTAGCCTTTGTTACGTTGGTCCAAGCTCTCTGCAGGTCATTCACTAGGTCCCCCCGTGTGGTCCTGGGATTTTTGCTCACCGTTCTTGTGATCATTTTGACCCCACGGGGTGAGATCTTGCGTGGAGCCCCAGATCGAGGGAGATTATCAGTGGTCTTGTATGTCTTCCATTTTCTAATTATTGTTCCCACAGTTGATTTGTTCACACCAAGCTGCTTGCCTATTGCAGATTCAGTCTTCCCAGCCTGGTGCAGGTCTACAATTTTGTTTCTGGTGTCCTTCGACAGCACTTTGGTCTTCACCATAGTGGAGTTTGGAGTGTGACTGTTTGAGGTTGTGGACAGGTGTCTTTTATACTGATAACAAGTTCAAACAGGTGCCATTGATACAGGTAATGAGTGCAGGACAGAGGAGCCTCTTAAAGAAGAAGGTCCAGGTCTGGGAGAGCCAGAAATCTTGCTTGTTTGTAGGTGACCAAATACTTATTTTCCACCATAATTTGCAAATAAATTCTTTCCAGATCAGCCAATGTGATTGTCTGGATTTGTTTTCTCATTTTGTCTCTCATAGTTGAGGTCTCCCTATGATGCCAATTACAGGCCTCTCTCATCTTTGTAAGTGGGAGAACTTGCACCATTGGTGGGGACTAAATACTTTTTTTGCCCCACTGTATTTCGTTTTTTTTATTGTAGGCTGTAATTCTTAGGAATAACTCACTGAAATCTGTCCGAACAAGAGTCTAGTAAACATCCCGGGGAGGATAAAATTTGAAACACGAAATCATAAATTATAATTTAATAAATAATCATAAAAAATAATAATATAATAATAAATGTAATTCAATAATATAATCAAACCAAAAACACTGAAATGTGAAATAGAGCGCCAAGTTGGCACATCGCTGAGCTCAGTCGCAGAATCGTTTTCAGTGTCTGATGAGGAATTTCCCCCACCAATCATTATCACTCAATTCTGCAAGTGGTTCTGATTTACTATCGCTGTTCTCTAGCCGGTCTAAAACCGCGTCTGACCTAAAGGGACGCTTTTTGGACGCCATGGACGTTTCTCAGTTTCCAGGCAGAAAGAACAGTAAAAATGCAGGCAGGGCGCCGGACAAAGCACTCGGGACAAAATGTATGTGAAATGGGTTGATACAGGAATGTTATACGATGTGATTTTAGTGTATTTAGTGAATGTCGCTTTTAAAATTTTAAAAATTTCCCGCCAGTTCCATCCCCCGTACGTCCCGACGTCGCAGGGAACGGAACCCAGAAGACAGATGCCGGCATCGGCCGGAGGACATTACAGGGGACACTGCAGGAGGGACATCGCGGGAGCGCAGGACAAGGTAAGTGATCGAGGGATCCCGGAGCAACGCTGCAGTGTATTCCCGAGTGTAGCTCGAGGTTACCGCTTGTGGTGCTGAAACTTTACCCCGAGCTACACTCAGGAATACCGCCGGGGGGGGGGGGGGGTAAGGGGTAATAAACTTGCATGGGGTAAGGGGTGTATGGGATGCCCAATGGAACTGCAAACCGAAGACAAACTCCTTAGCAACTACAGTATGTAAAAGTTCTGTACACAGCAGAAACTCTTCTTGGAGAGCTCTTCAGCTTCTCTTGGTGCACCACCCCAGAGGGTGCAGGACTACTCACTCAGTCTTCGTCCTGCAAGCAGAATTAGGTAGGTGGCTGCCTTCAGGCTTTCCGCTGGGCTGACTCCTTTCCTGGCTCTACAGGTGTTTCTTGCTCTGGGGGCCGGTAAGGCTGAGCGATGCTCCTTTCCAGCGCCCTGCCTGTAGGTACACCCCTACCCACTGGGCCCCCTCCCAGGCTCCTACATCTCAGCTTCCTCGCATCTTTCACCTGAACTCTCCTGCTGCTGAGCAGGCTCACTCACTTTTAAGGGCTGCCCTGACCCCATGCCAAGCCTCTTGCTTGGAGACTGTCCAGGATCCCCTGAGAGTGCAGACCAGCCTCTCCTCTGCCCCACCCACTGCTTCTTTCATTTTCTCCAAGATTCTAGAGCAGGGAGAGGTATCAAGGAACTGATCTGCAGAGCCTTTCAGCCCTGACTCAAATTTGACCCGGCTGACTATTGTCCAGGCTGCTACTCAGCCTTTCTAATTAAAAATATAATCAGCTAGTACCCCCTAGCTACCTAGGAAGGTACTGCACATACAGCATCTCCCAGAAGTGAGTCCCCCCCTCCCCCGGACTGTATACAATGTATATATAATATATATATACAGTATCTCCCAGAAGTGAGTCCCCCCCTCCCCCGGACTGTATACAATGTATATATATATATACAGTATCTCCCAGAAGTGAGTCCCCCCTCCCCCGGACTGTATACAATGTATATATATATATATACAGTATCTCCCAGAAGTGACCCCCCCCCCCACACACATTTGTGTCAATATTTGATTCTCTCTTTTCATGTGACAACACCGAAGAAATTACACTTTGCTACAATGTGACGTAGTCAGTGTACAGCTTATATAACATGGGAATTTGCTGTCCCCTCAAAATAACTCAACACACCGCCATTAATGTCTAAACCGCCGGCAACAAAAGTGACTCCACCCCCTAAGTGACAATGATGGGGCACCATTCCTCCCACTGACACCAATGATGGGGCACTATTCCTCCCACTGACACCAATGATGGGGCACTATTCCTCCCACTGACACCAATGATGGGGCACTATTCCTCCCACTGACACCAATGATGGGGCACTATTCCTCCCACTGACACTAATGATGGGGCACTATTCCTCCCGCTGATACCAATGATGGGGCACCATTCCTCCCACTGACACCAATGATGGGGCACTATTCCTCCCACTGACACCAATGATGGGACACTATTCCTCCCACTGACACTAATGATGGGGCACTATTCCTCCCACTGACACCAATGATGGGACACTATTCCTCCCACTGATACCAATGATGGGGCACTATTCCTCTCACTGATACCAATGATGGGGCACTATTCCTCCCACTGACACCAATGATGGGGCACTATTCCTTCCACTGACACCAATGATGGGGCACTATTCCTCCCACTGACACCAATGATGGGGCACTATTCCTCTCACTGATACCAATGATGGGGCACTATTCCTCCCCACTGACACCAATGATGGGGCAGTATTCCTCCCACTGACACCAATGATGGGGCATTTTTCCTTCCACTGACACCAATGATGGGGCACTATTCCTTCCACTGACACCAATGATGGGGCACTATTCCTCCCACTGACACCAATGATGGGGCACTATTCCTCTCACTGATACCAATGACGGGGCACTATTCCTCCCACTGACACCAATGATGGGGCACTATTCCTCCCACTGACACCAATGATGGGGCACTATTCCTCCCACTGACACCAGTTACGGAGCACTTTTTCCCCCACTGACACCAATGATGGAGCACTATTCCTTCCACTGACACCAATGATGGGACACTATTCCTCCCACTGACACCAATGATGGGACACTATTCCTCCCACTGACACCAATGATGGGGCACTATTCCTCCCACTGATACCAATGATGGGGCACTATTCCTCCCACTGACACCAATGATGGGGCACTATTCCTCCCACTGACACCAATGATGGGGCACTATTCCTCCCACTGACACCAATGACGGGGCACTATCCATCCCACTGACACCAATGATGGGGCACTATTCCTCCCACTGACACCAATGACGGGGCACTATTCCTCCCACTGACACCAATGATGGGGCACTATTCCTCCCACTGATACCAATGATGGGGCACTATTCCTCCCACTGACACCAATGATGGGGCACTATTCCTCCCACTGACACCAATGATGGGGCACTATTCCTGCCACTGACACCAATGATGGGGCACTATTCCTCCCCCCACTGACACCAATGATGGGGCACTATTCCTCCCACTGACACCAATGATGGGGCACTATTCCTCCCACTGACACCAATGATGGGGCACTATTCCTCCCACTGACACCAATGATGGGGCACTATTCCTCCCACTGATACCAATGATGGGGCACTATTCCTCCCACTGACACCAATGATGGGGCACTATTCCTCCCACTGACACCAATGATGGGGCACTATTCCTCCCACTGACCCAAGTTTCCTTCCATGGTTTTGCACACAGGTATTAGACTTTTGATTCGGTAGGATCTCAGGAGTTGTCCTTTAATATGGAATCGGATGAGGGGAGTCTGGCGGCGGTGTGTTTTGTCGGGACTCTCTGCCTTTGGCATTTTTATTTTTTATTTTTTTCCCATCTTTTGACATTGATCAGCTTTGCCGTTGCCGGGCAACTAGATAAAAGCATTTTTCGCAGCTTGACAAAACAATTTCTGCGCCCCCCCCCCCCTCCCCCCCACACACACTTTCTTTCGATTGTCTCTGCGTGGTTTCCGGCCTCCCGCCGTCGCGTTAGTGAGGCTTCCGCCGGTTTATCTTCTGCCGATTTCAGGTTGGAGTAAATAAAGGTGGGCAATGTCGGCCCATGATCCGAGATGTTACTGCGCCGGGTAATCGTTCTGAGAATCAAACGCATGACAACCCGCGGCTCTGACCCTGCGGGGGGCGGGAGGGGAGAGCGGCTTAAAGGATAAGAGCGCCGCTAAATATCCGGGGAAGGGAGGAGGAGCGCGGAGGCTCAGGAGCGCCCGCAGGAGGGGGGATGGTGACAGGTGGAAAGTTATATTTTTCATAATCTGATGCAATGTGAATGAGACTCGCGGCCTCTTCTGTGATGGAGACCCAGACAGGAAAATCTCATAGTGTGTCCTGAAGGTCGATATTAAACGGTTCAACTCTCCACCATCCCCCCTGTGGACCGCGGCAACTTTTATATTTCTGCTATGGGTCCTTTTTTTTTTTTTTTTTTTTTTTTAAGGAAATCCATGGATACTTAAAGGGTAACTCCGCTATCGTGAAAATTTATATATATTGTCATGGAAATTTTGTATTTACAGGTTGAACTTTAAATGTGTCATATATGAGTGTTATTCATATGTCTCTGGTGTGGCTTAACCCCTCGCCTACCGGGCACTTCTACCCCCTTCCCGCCTACCGGGCACTTCTACCCCCTTCCTTACCAGGCCAATTTTCAGCTTTCAGCGCTGCCGCATTTTGATTGACAATTGTGCGGTCATGCAACATTGTACCCATATGAAATTTTGATCATTTTTTTCTCACAAATAGAGCTTTCTTTTGGTGGTATTTAATCGCCGCTGGGCGCTTTACTTTTTGCGCCATAAATAAAAAAATGCAAAAAATTTGCAAAAAAAAAGTTTCTTTGTTTCTATTATAAAATTTTTCAAACAGGTAATTTTTCTCCTTCACTGATGTGCGTTGATGAGGCAGCACTGATGGGCACTGATAGGCGGCACTAAAGGGCACTGATAGGCAGTACTAATGAGGTAGCACGGATAGGCGGCACTGATAGACAGCACTAATGAGGTGGCACGGATAGGCGGCACTGATATGCAGCACTGATAGGCGGCACTGACAGGTGACACTGATGATGGGTACTGATAGATGGCACTGACTGGCATCACTGCTGGGCACTGACTGGCGGCACTGACTGGCACAACCGCTGGGCACTGACTGGTGGCACTGACTGGCAGCACTGCTGGGCAGCACTGGTGGGTGGCACTGGTGGGCAGCACTGGTGGGTGGGCACAGGTGGGTGGCACTGGTGGGCACAGGTGGGTGGGCACAGGTGGGTGGCACTGCTGGGCACAGGTAGGTGGCACTTCTGGGCACAGGTGTGTGACACTGCAGCAGAGTGGCGCAGGTGGGTGCACTGCTGGGCACAGGTGGGCGATCTGCTGGGCACAGGTGGGCGGAGCTAGTGGGCGCACTGCTGGGCACAGGTGGGCGGAACTTGCGGGTGGCACTGCTGGGCACCGATCATCAGGGCACTGATCATCAGTGGCCTGATGATCGGTGCCGATCCCCGCTCTGACAACTGCCGGTTCTCGGCAGTACTTTCCTCACAATCTGACAGCGTGAGGAAAGTGCAGCCGAGAAACCGGCACTTGCATTTCCCTGTGATCAGCGTGTCATTGGACACGGCTGATCACGTGGTAAAAGGCTGCTGTGGTTGGCCTTTTACCACATCACGTGATCAGCTGTGTCCGTAGGACACAGCGATCACGGAGATCGCCGGGTGCGCGCCCCCTGGGGCGCGCAGGAGAGCGCGTTCTGGGGGGGGACGTCATATGACGTCCACTCAGAACTGGCCGGCCGCAGTGCAGCCGTCATTCGGCTATATCTGCGGTCGGCTACTAGTTAATTAAAGCTCTGAAGGCTGCAATTGGGCCATGCGCATTTACAATGTATGTATTACAGTACTCAGCTCGGTAATGGATGAGATGGCAGATCTGCGCTTATAGATCGGCGTGTATACCACCACGGCATTCGATGCAAATGCCGCCGGCGGTAGGCCGCGGGCCTGTATCCACATATCAGCAGCATAGTACCACATGGTCTTCGTATGGCCAGGCGCCAGGCAGTGCGAACTCCGCGTGTAGGCTCATGTATATCTTACAAGCCATTACCAACCTGAACTGTATCTGGATGGATGTGTTTTAACCACTTCCAGTCCGGAGACTTTCCCCCCCTTCCAGTCCGGACACTTTCCCCCCTTCCAGTCCGGACACTTTCCCCCTCTTCCAGACCGGACACTTTCCCCCCCTTCCAGTCCAGACACTTTCCCCCCCTTCCAGTCCGGACACTTTCCTCCCCTTCCAGTCCAGACACTTTCCCCCCCTTCCAGTCCGGACACTTTCCTCCCCTTCCAGTCCGGACACTTTCCCCCCTTCCTGACCAGGGCAATTTTCAGCTTTTAGCGCTATCACACTTTGAATGACAATTGCGCGGTCATGCAACACTGTACCCAAATGAATTTTTTACCATTTTTTTGAGACAGATAAAGCTTTATTTTGGTGGTATTTATTCACCGCTGGGATTTGTATTTTTTTTTGCTATGTAAATGAAATGTCCAAAAATTTTGAAAAAAAGTTTTTTTTTAGTAAAATTTTGCAAATAAATAATATTTCATCATAAATCTTAGCCAAAATTTATTCTGTTATCTTTTTAGTAAAAAAAAAAATCCAAATTAGTTTATAAGCAAAAATTATAATTTTTAAACATTTTTTTTTTACATTTTTATTTTATTTTTTTATATTATTATTTTTTATTTTTATTTTTATTTTTTTACATACTGTCACCCTAGCAGTACAGTGTCACCATGGTGACACTGTACTACTTGTGGGGGGTGATGAAGATTTTTTTTTTTTTTCTTTTTACACTGATTACTTTTACACCCATATAGGATGTAAAAGCAATCATTTCTCTTTCTCTCTGTGTGCATTCTTGCACTCATTGAGAAGTACTGAGTGAGCTGTGATTGGTCACAGCTTGTCACATGGTACAAGGCTTTTGTGAATAGCCTTGTACCATGTGACCTCTCTGATCATTCACAGATTTTACACGTAGTAAGCAATGATGTCAGAAGTGACATCTTGCTTACTACTTTGCATGTGATCACTGATTGGCCAATCAGTGATCACATGATCGGGACCTCGTACAGAGGTCCCGTCCGACGATCGGTGTTTCACTGTGTCCGGAGGACACAGCGGGCACCGGATCGCGGTGCTGCGCGCTCCCAGGGAGCGCGCACAGGCAGGGTGTGGGGAGGCCGTTTATAGACGGCCACCCGACCCTGCAGTGCCACCGTCCGGCCATTTATATACAACCGCCGGACGGGAAGTGGTTAATAAAGATCGTATCGGGAACATTCAGATACAGACTGACACTGTTTAATCTAAGGGATGCTTGTACAGGGAATGGACATACTAGTAGGAGCTGATAGGATGGGAAGTTTGCACTCCACCGAGAGCTCATGGGGGAGGGGAGGACTGGTTCAACTGGCTTCCAGTATAGATAAGAGGAAATGCTACACTCCAAACAGGATGTTCATTCTCATGTATGGACATCCCTATGCATTGTTCTGTGGGAGGGGATTGACCTGACCCTCGCGTGTGTGGGCGTGTATGTGCTTGTAATAAAACCGGAGGCTGGGATTGGAGGCGGTCTCTATGTGAATTCCAACAGCAACCAGAGAGTATCGTCCGATCAGTCCTGGGTAACGGGAGCTCCATTTTCCCCACATCTCAACAGAGCTAAACCAGTTGGAGGCGCAGGAATCGTGGAGTTTAGCTGAAGTCGCGGTAAGCGAGATTCGCACAGCTTTATGGGGGATTTCTGCGCATCCAACTGCGAGTACTCACGGTAAGGAGAAATTCGTTAAAAGCGAATTTTCAAGACAATATACAGTGAAGGAAATGCGTATTTACTCCCCGGCTGATGCTGAATGTTCGCCCCTCACACAGAAATGATCGGTCTAACAATGGAATGTTCGGTGTAACACTGAGAGACAGAATACAACAACAAATTCAGCAGAAATGCGTCTAACAAATGATGACGGATCTGCATGTTCAACGGTTCTCTTTTTGGGTGGGGTGGAAAAGCCGAGTAGTGACATCACACTCTCCACCTCTTCCAATCAGTGATTTCCAGATTCCAGGGGTATCGGCCAGGTATAGTGTATATACTGTATGTGTCGTTCCACTGGTCCAAGCTGGACCGACATAACTATGTAGAAACGAATCCATATCTAGAATTCTTCCTTAGAATAAAAGTTTCAGGCAGATTTGTTTCTGCATTACTACATTATGTCATCATAACGTTTTCTGATTCAAAAAGTCCAAGATTCTTAAAAGATACAGTGAAGGAAATGCGTATTTGCTCCCCGGCTGATGTTGAACGTTCGCCCCTCACACAAAAATGATCGGTCTAACAATGGAATGTTCTCCCCTCACACAGAAATGATCGGTCTAACAATGGAATGTTCGCCCCTCACACAGAAATGATCGGTCTAAACATCGAATGTTCGGTGTAACACTGAGAGACAGAATACAACAACAAATTCAGCAGAAATGCGTCTAACAAATGATGACGGATCTGCATGTTCATGAGGGAAAGAAGGATTTGATCCCCTATCATTCAGGATTTCTAGCTCCCAGGTGTCTCTCATACAGGTAACAAGCTGAGATTAGAAGCAGTCTCTTAAAGGGAGTGCTGCTAATCTCAGTGTGTCACCTGTATGAAAGACACCTGTCCACAGGAGCCATCAAACCATCAGATTCCAAACTCTCCACCATGGCAAAGACCAAAGAGCTGTCCAAGGATGTCAGGGACAAGATGGTAGACCTACACAAGGCTGGACTGGGCTACCAAACTATGGCCAAGCAGCTTGGTGAGAAGGTGACAACAGTCGGTGCAATCATTCACAAATGGAAGAAACACAAAACAAGTGTCAGTCTCCCTAGGTCTGGTGCACCATGCAAGATCTCCCCTCGTGGAGTGTCAATGATCATGAGAACAGGGAGGAATCATCCCAGAACTACACGTGAGGATCTTGTCAATGATCTCCAGGCAGCTGGGACCACAGTCACCAAGAAAACAATTGGTAACACATTACGCCGACAAGGACTGAAATCCCGCAGTGCCGCAAGGTCCCTCTGCTCAAGAAAGCCCATGTCCAGGCCCGTCTGAAGTCTGCCACTGAACATCTGAATGATGCAGAGGAGGACTCGTGGGAAGTGTTGTGGTCAGATGAGACCAAAATCCAGCTCTTTGGCATCAACTCAACTCACTGTGTTTGGAGGAGGAGGAATGCTGCCTATGACCCCAAGAACACCATCCCAACTGTGAAACATGGTGGTGGAAACATTCTGCTTTAGGGGTTTTTCTGCTAAGGGGAGAGGACAACTGCACCGCATCAAAGGGACGATGGATGGGGCAATGTACCATGAAATCTTGGGTGAGAACCTTCTTCCCTCAGCCAGGACATTGAAAATGGGTCGTGGATGGGTATTCCAGCATGACAATGACCCAAAACACACGGCCAAGGCAACAAAGGAGCAGCTCAAGAAGAAGCACATTAAGGTCCTGGAGTGGCCTAGCCAGTCTCAAGACCTTCATCCGATTGAAAATCTGTGGAGGGAGCTGGAAGTTTGAGTTGCCAAACGTCAGCCACTAAACCTTAATGACTTGGAGAGGATCTGCCAAGAGGAGTGGGCCAAAATCCTTCCTGAGATGTGTGCGAACCTGGGGGCCAACTCCAGGAAACGTCTGACCTCTGTGATTGTCAACAAGGGATTGGCCACCAAGTACTAAGTCATGTTTTGTGAAGGGGATCAAATTCTTCTTTCCCTCATGAACATGCAGATCAGTCATCATTTGTTAGATGCATTTCTGCTGAATTTGTTGTTGTATTCTGTCTCTCAGTGTTACACCGAACATTCCATTGTTAGACCGATGGTTTCTGTGTGAGGGGCGAACATTCACCATCAGCAGGGGAGCAAATATATAATTTCCTAATATATATATACAGTTGTGTTCAAAATACTAGCAGTCAGACATCACTAACCGGATCAATCTCTGTTTTGGTGGAAATGATATTTCTACGTGGCAAATAATTTCCTAGCAGGTGTAGTAGCGTCATAGAAATCCAACAGACCCAACAGTCATGACATGCATGCTGCTGATTCTGTGTCATTGAATCACTCATTGAAAGGGGCGTGTTCAAAATAATAGCCGTGTGGAGTTCTATTAGTGAGGTCATTCATTCTTTGACAAACAGGTGGCAATTATTGCCCTTATTTAAGGAAGGAAGGCAGCAAATGTTGGACATGCTGGTTACAGTGCATTTCTCTCTGAAATTCTGAGGAAAATGGGTCGTTCCAGACAGTGTTCAGAAGAACAGCGTACCTTGATTAAAAAGTTGATTGGAGGAGAAAACATATAAAGAAGTGCAGAAAATGATCGGCTGCTCAGCTAAAATGATGGCAAATGCTTTAAAATGGCAACCAAAACCTGAAAGACGTGGAAGAAAGCGAAAAACTACCATTGGAATGGATAGAAGAATAGCCAAAATGGGGCGGACTCAGCCAACAATCAGCTCCAGGAAGATGAAAGAAGGTGTGACGTTCCCTGTGAGGACTCAGCCAACAATCAGCTCCAGGAAGATGAAAGAAGGTGTGATGTTCCCTGTGAGGACTGTTACAATTAGAAGACGCCGATGTGAAGCCAAGCTATCTGCAAGAAGTCCCCGCAAAGTCCCACTGTTGGGAAAAAGACGTGTGCTGAAGAGGTTACAATCTGCCAAAGAGCACATTGACCGGCCCTAAAGAGAAATGGCGCAACATTTTGTGGGCTGATGGAAGTAAGATTGTTCTTTTTGGGTCTAGTGGGCGGAGACAGTTTGTCAGACGACCCCCAAACACTGAATTCAAGCCACAGTACACTGTGAAGACCGTGAAGCATGGCGGTGCAAGCATCATGATATGGGGATGTTTCTCATACTACGGTGTTGGGCCTATTTATCGCATACCAGGGATCATGGATCAGTTTGAATACATCAGAATACTTGAAGAGGTCATGCTGCCTTATGCTGAAGAGGAAATGCCCTTGAAATTGGTGTTCCAACAACACAACGACCCCAAACACACCAGTAAACGTGCAACATCTTGGTTCCAGACCAACAAGATGGACGTTATGGAGTGGCCAGCCCAATCCCCGGATCTTCATCCAATAGAAAACTTGTGGGGTGACATCAAAAATGCCGTTTCTGAGGCAAAACCAAGAAATCGAGAAGAACTGTGGAATGTGGTCCAATCATCCTGGGCTGGAATACCTGATCACAGGGGCCAGAAGTTGGGGGACTCCATGCAACACAGATGTACAGCAGTTCTCAGAAACAGTGCGACTACAACCAAATATTCATGAAGTCATTCAAAGGAAAGCAAAATCTTCAAACATTTCTCAGTTTATATAGTGAATGTTTGAGTTTGTAAAGAAGAATACAAACACGGCCATTTTTTTTGAACCGTCTAATATTCACTTTTCTTCCAATTTTTTTTAGAGGAACAACACAAATTTGATGTATTTTTCTTCATGTTGTGATTTGGAATAGAATGTGTCGTGTTCCCAATGTATTTGTGTGGATGGAAAGAAAAGGATTAGAAGGATTTTCAGCTTTATTCACTTTTTTCAACACACTGATATTATTTTGAACACAACTGTATATATATAGCGCTGAGCAACCTGTCGGCAATATATAAGTCCTGTATTATAATAATATATAAATCCTGTATAATAATAATAATATATATACAGTATCTCCCAGAAGTGAGCCTCCCCTCCCCCGGACTGTATACAATGTATATACAGTTGCAAGAAAAAGTATGTGAACCCCTTGGGATTACGTGGAGTTTTGGATGAATTCGGCATAAAATGTGCTCTGAACGTCATCTAAGTCACAACAATAGAAGAACACAGTCTGCTGAACATAATACTACACAAACATTGGATGTTGCCATGGTTTAATTGCACATAACATGTAAACATTCACAGTGCAGGGAGGAAAAAGTATGTGAGGCCCTAGCTTAATGACTTCTCCCAGAGCTAATTGGAGCCAGGAGTGGGCCAACCTTGACTCCAATCACTGTGATGATATTGGATGTGTTGCTGACAGCTGTCCTGCCCTTAAAAAACACACACCTGTTTTGGGTTTACTGGTTTCAAGAAGCACTGTCTGATGTGAACCATGCCTTGCAGAAAAGAACTCTCAGAAGACCTGCGATCAAGAATTGTTGACTTGCATGAAGCTGGAAAGGGTTACAAAAGTATCTCCAAAAGCCTTGATGTTCATGTGTCCACGGTAAGACAGACTGTCTACAAATGGAGAAAGTTTAGCACTGTTGCTACTCTCCCTAGGCGTGGTCATCCTGTAAAAATGACTGCAAGAGCACAGCGCAGAATGCTGCATGAGGTAAAGAAGAATCCCAGAGTGTCAGCTAAAGACCTACAGAAATCTCTGGCACATGCTAACATTTTTGTTGACACATCTACAATAAGGAAAAACATTAAACAAGAATGGAGTACATGGGAGGACACCACGGAGGAAGCCATTGCTGGCCAAAAAGAATATTGCAGCACGTTTGAAGTTTGCAAAAGAGCACCTGGATGTTCCACAGCACTACTGGCAGAATATACTGTGGACAGATGAAACCAAGATTGAGTTGTTTGGGAAGAACACACAACACTATGTGTGGAGAAAAAAAGGCACAGCGCACCAACATCAAAACCTCATCCCCACTGTGAAACATGGCGGAGGGAGCATCATGGTTTGGGGCTGCTTTGCTGCCTCAGGGCCTGGACGGATTGTTGTCATTGATGGGAAAATGAATTCCAGAGTTTATCAAGACATTTTGCAGGAAAACGTACAGCCATCTGTCTGCCAACTGAAGCTCCGCAGAGGATGGGTGATGCAACAGGACAATGACCCAAAGCATACAAGTAATTCAACAAAACAATGGCTGCAACAGCACAGAATACGCCTTCTGGAGTGGCCCAGTCAGAGTCCTGACCTCAACCCGATTGAAATGCTGTGGCATGACCTTAAGAGAGCGATTCACACCAGACAGCCCAAGAATATTGCTACACTGAAACAGTTTTGTGAAGAGGAATGGTCCAAAATGACTCCAGATCGTTGTGCAGGTCTGATCTGCAACTACAGGAAACGTTTGGTTGAGGTTATTGCTGCCAAAGGAGGGTCAACCAGTTATTAAGTCCAAAGGTTCACTTACTTTTTACTCCCTGCACTGTGAATGTTTACATGTTATGTGCAATTAAACCATGGCAACATCTAATGTTTGTGTAGTATTATGTTCAGCAGACTGTGTTCTTCTATTGTTGTGACTTAGATGACGTTCAGAGCACATTTTATGCCCAATTCATGCAAAACTCCACGTAATCCCAAGGGGTTCACATACTTTTTCTTGCAACTGTATATATATTTTTTTTTTTTTGTGTTTTTTTGTTTTATTGCACACCACCCCAATGTTAGTACATTTTCAAACCAGAAAAGTTCAGCGTCATCGTTTCACTGAATTTAAATGACGCTTCTCACGGTTTGTACTTAATGGGTTCATTCAAGAGTTAAAAAAATAAATAAAATTCCATGTTTGTCAATGTGGATAATGGCATTTTTTTCTTTATGGAGCGCTCTGCAGCGGCTGGATCACGTCTTCATCTACGTGAGGCTTAATGTATGTGATTGCTCCGGAGCTCAGCCTCCCATTGGGTCCCTTTGTATGGTAATGCATTTAATGTTTCGTTACATATGTCGCTGTTGGCGGGGTCTGTACCTGCGTTCCCTCTGACCCCTCGGTAAAGTAACGGCCCCACTGTTCTCGGTGGGAATTAAATTGCCGTCTTTCCCCGGCTTGTCCGTTCCTCTCTCCAGATTCATTTCAGCAAATAAAGCCGTAATTATCGCAACGGTAACGCCGCGGCTGTTCTCTCCGCCGCGGGAAAATGGCAGATAACCTCTTGTGTTCCGTTACCTGCCGCATAATTGCTGTTTTTGTTAGGCACTTTATTCCTTTTAAAGGTGTTCTGTTCTTTCTTTTATGCAGTGACAGTTCCTTCTGCGGGGAAGGCGACACATAAATGTTCTCTTTGTGTATCCTAAAGGGAACCTTTGGTGGGAGAAGCATGCAAGCCGCCATAGCTGACTCCTCATTCTGCAGACGCTGCCTGCCTGGAGGACATGTTTAACCACTTGGAGAGGGGCCCCAGGCCCAAGGAGCCCAATCAGGGAGAGACCATACACTGTCCTTGATTGGTACTAATTTTCTTGCATATTGCATGTAGGTAAGCAGCAGCTAATAATGACAGTTCTTCACAGCATTGCTATAAGGCAGTGGTCTTCAAAACGTGAGGGTCAGATGTGGCCCTTTGTTCACCTTTATCTGGCCCTTGGAGCATTTTTTCTCCCACTGATACCAATGATGGGGCACTATTCCTCCCACTGACACCAATGATGGGGCACTATTCCTCCCACTGACACCAATGATGGGGCACTATTCCTCCTACTGACACCAATGATGGGGCACTATTCCTCCCACTGACACCAATGATGGGGCTCCATTCCTCTCACTGATACCAATGATGGGGCGCTATTCCTCCCACTGATACCAATGATGGGGCACTATTCCTCCCCACTGACACCAATGATGGGGCACTATTCCTCCCACTGACACCAATGATGGGGCACTATTCCTCACTAATACCAATGATGGGGCACTATTCCTCCCACTGACACCAATGATGGGGCACTATTCCTCCCACTGATACCAATGATGGGGTATTATTCCTCCCACTGACACCAATGATGGGACACTATTCCTCCCACTGACACCAATCATGGGGCACTATTCCTCCCACTGACATCAATGATGGGACACTATTCCTCCCACTGACACCAATGATGGGACACTATTCTTCCCACTGATACCAATGATGGGACACTATTCCTCCCACTGACACCAATGATGGGGCACTATTCCTCCCACTGACACCAATGATGGGGCACTATTCCTCCCACTGATACCAATGATGGGGCACTATTCCTCCCACTGATACCAATGATGGGGCACTATTCCTCCCACTGATACCAATGATGGGGCACAATTCCCCCCACTGACACCAATGATGGGGCACTATTCCTCCCACTAATACCAATGACGGGACACTATTCCTCCCACTGATACCAATGATGGGGCACTATTCCTCCCACTGACACCAATGATGGGGCACTATTCCTCCCACTGATACCAATGACAGGGCACTATTCCTCCCACTGACACCATTGATGGGGGCACTATTCCTCCCACTGATACCAATGACAGGGCACTATTCCTCCCACTGATACCAATGACAGGGCACTATTCCTCCCACTGACACCAATGATGGGGCACTATTCCTCCCACTGATACAATGACAGGGCACTATTCCTCCCACTGACACCAATGATGGGGCACTATTCCTCCCACTGATACCAATGATGGGGCACTATTCCTCCCACTGATACCAATGATGGGGCACTATTCCTCCCACTGACACCAATGATGGGGCACTATTCCTCCCACTGACACCAATGATGGGGCACTATTCCTCCCAGTGACACCTTTGTCCCTCTAGAGAGAGGGGTATGGAGGAAAAGGGAGGAGAAGGTAGTTGGAGGAGGAAGAGGGAGGAGGGGGAAAGGGAGCGGGGAGGGAGGAGACAGGAGGGAGGGAAGGAAGATGGAGGAGAAGGGGAGAGGAGAAGAGAGGGTGAAAAGGAAGAGGGAGGAGAAGGGAGGGGGGATGAGGAAGAGGGAGGAGAATAGAGGGGGAGGTGGAGGAGGGGAGAAAAGAGAGCGGGGAGGAGGAGGAAGAAGAATTGAGGGGGAAGAAGAGGGATGAGAAGGGAGGAGGCACAAGGAAGATGGGAGGAGAAGCAAGGGGGAGGAGAAGGAGGGAGGAGAAAGATGAAGGAGAAGGGAGGGGGGAGGAGGAAGATGAAGGGAAGGGGGAGGAGGAGATGGAGGAGAAGGGATGGGGGAGGAGGAAGATGAAGGAGAGGGGGAGGGGGAGGAAGATGGAAGGGAAGGGGGAGGGGGGATGAGGAAGATGGAGAAGGGAGGGGGGTGGAGGAAAAGGGAGAAGCAGAGGAGTGCCTTGTCATCCTAGGCTATGGGGCTGTGTGTTTCTATTGAAGCACACAGTGTAGAGCGACACATCTCTAGGCCCTGCATGCAAGGATGACTCCATAGGAAGCTGCAAGACAAAAGAGCCACCCTGAAACAGGAAACCTGAGGCAGCAGTCCCGGCGCAGCACAAACTGAAACATAAGCAAGGATTAAAAGATAAAGGAGCTGCATGCTGGGTAAGTGACTGGCCCTCCCCCAGCCTGTGATTGGACAGTGAAAAGAGAAACAGCAAACCAATGAGCTCCTCTCTCTGTCACGCTATTCTCTCCTCCTATCAGCATAACTCTTCTTGGCACATGAGCACTGTATCACAACTGATTGGCTCCTTGTGCTGATTCTCCTCGCCTTGACCCCTCAATGGACTGTCTAACACGTGTGTGCGGTGGCAGAAGGGGGGGCTTTAACGCCGACACGCCACACATATGTGTCGCTGAGTGAACAATGTTTCTGTGATGAGAATGTTCTCACTGTTCCCTCCCAGCACACACATCGAGCTGTGAAAGACCACTTTTGGTCCCCACTAATGATTGGTTGCTGGTCTCCCAAACATGTGACCACTGCGACAGCCAATCACAGTGGTCATGAGATCGGCCAATCTTTTCTGCCCCCCGCTGGGGTGGGGTGACTGCTGTAACTGCTGGGACTGCAAGAGGCCGATACCAAGTCAAATTCAGGTACTTGCTCTGCTTGTCTTTCAAAGAAAACATTTCATGATGGAGTCATAGATAACGAGTCACGTTGTAAAGTAATAAAAGGAAAAGGAAGAGATTTATCGATTGGTCGAAAATCTGAAATATTTCCTCGGGCGAATGTTTTCCAAAACTGAAGTTGGCCTTAAAAAAACTCAGATGGCCTGGAGCTCTACAATCCTCTCCTGAGTCTCCGGAGCGTCTTCCACTTCGCTTCAATTTACTTCTAGGCTGATGTTTATTGTGATCAGACAGCAACATCTTGTGTCCACATCGAACATTACAGCTGACTGATCGAAAGATTTCACATAGGAGCTTCAGTGGCCTTCACTTTTCAGTGTTGTTATGTTGCAGCCTGATACTACTGTTGTCTCACCCCCTTCCAGTCCGGACACTTTCCCCCCCTTCCAGTCCGGACACTTTCCCCCCTTCCAGTCCGGACACTTCCCCCCCCTTCCAGTCCGGACACTTTCACCCCCTTCCAGTCCGGACACTTTCCCCCCCCTTCCAGTCCGGACACTTTCACCCCCTTCCAGTCCGGACACTTTCCCCCCCCCTTCCAGTCCGGACACTTTCACCCCCTTCCAGTCCGGACACTTTCTCCCCCTTCCACACTGGACACTTTCCCCCCCTTCCAGTCCGGACACTTTCCCCCCCCTTCCAGTCCGGACACTTTCCCCCCCTTCCAGTCCGGACACTTTCTCCCCCTTCCACACTGGACACTTTCCCCCCCTTCCAGTCCGGACACTTTCCCCCCCTTCCAGTCCGGACACTTTCCCCCCCCCTACCAGTCCGGACACTTTCCCCCCCCCCTTCCAGTCCGGACACTTTCCCCCCCTTCCAGTCCGGACACTTTCCCCCCCTTCCAGTCCGGACACTTTCCCCCCCTACCAGTCCGGACACTTTCCCCCCCTTCCAGTCCGGACACTTTCCCCCCCTTCCAGTCTGGACACTTCCCCCCCCTTCCAGTCCGGACACTTTCCCCCCCCTTCCAGTCCGGACACTTTCCCCCCCCTTCCAGTCCGGACACTTTCCCCCCCCACAAAAGAACTTCCAGTCCGGACACTTTCACCCCCTTCCAGTCCGGACACTTTCACCCCCTTCCAGTCCGGACACTTTCCCCCCTTCCATTCGGACACTTTCACCCCCTTCCAGTCCGGACACTTTCCCCCCCCCCTTCCAGTCCGGACACTTTCACCCCCTTCCAGTCCGGACACTTTCACCCCCTTCCAGTCCGGACACTTTCCCCCCTTCCACTCCGGACACTTTCACCCCCTTCCAGTCCGGACACTTTCACCCCCTTCCAGTCCGGACACTTTCACCCCCTTCCAGTCCGGACACTTTCACCCCCTTCCAGTCCAGACACTTTCACCCCCTTCCAGTCCAGACACTTTCACCCCCTTCCAGTCCAGACACTTTCACCCCCTTCCAGTCCAGACAACTTTCACCCCCTTCCAGTCCAGACACTTTCACCCCCTTCCAGTCCAGACACTTTCACCCCCTTCCAGTCCAGACACTTTCACCCCCTGGTTTCTTTTTTCTGTGGGGCCTATTTGCGTACCTGTCTTTGTGCTGGGAGCACGCCACACTGCGTGCTCCCAGCACAAAGACCGGGGTGTCCAGTTCTAACGAGTGGGACCCGGGACTCCCGATTCTGGGTCACATGATCACTGTGATAGCCTCTGTGATAGCCTCTGATTGACTATCACAGTGATCAGTCATTGTATAGCCCGCGCCCCCCCTTGTTTTTTTTTTCTCTCTTTCTATGAATGGAGCAGAGAGATACATTGTATTTATCTAACTCCTGGCATAGAGGAGGAAAAAAATGTTTGTTAAAAAAAACAAAAAAAACCATAAATATTAAAAAATAAAATTAAAAATAAAGGAGAAATACCTAGATCAAGGTTTGATCTAGTTCAGTGCCAGGGTAAATGTTTGGGCCAAGGTCAGGGTCAAAGGTCAGTATCACAAGGTCAGGGTCAAAGGTCAGGATTTTTTTTTTTTATTGGTATCAGTGTCAGTTAGTGTCAGTGTGTTTTAGGTAAATAAAAAAAAACCAAAAAACAAAATGCGCCCTATTGTTTCTGGGCTGTCCTACGGGTACAAACAACAAATAACATACACATGTGAGGTATCGCTGCGATCGTCAAGAGCTGGAGAAATTATTTTGGGTTGCTCTTTGGTGGTAGGTTATGGTAGTAACAAGAAACACACAGCTAACTAAAAAAAAAAGATTTTTATTTTATTATTTTGGGTTATATTTCATTTGATAATAAAAAACAAAAATCAGGAGATATCCATTACCATTTACCATCAAATGAAAGCCCAATTTGTCCTGAAAACAACGCGGTATAATTCACCCGGATGTACAAAGTAGTTGTAGTGATATGGACGGTTTTACTAACACATGTCAACGTTGCAAACTTGTGCTTAGGCATTAACATTTGTGAAGGGGTTAAGTTTATGCGAAGAGTCAATATTTGCAGTGCTGTCCTTTCTTTTTCAAGACCTCTGCAGTTCTTCCTTGTTGTCAATCAACTTCTGGGCCACATGCTGACTTATGGTTGCCCATTCTTGCATAATCAATGCTTGGAGTTTGCCAGAATTTTGAGGAGGGGGTTGTTCATCCTCCTCTTGAGGATTGACCACAAGTTCTCGATGAGATTAAGGTCTGGGGAGCTTCCTGGCCATGGACCCAAAATTTCAATGTTTTGTTCCCCAAGCCACTTAGCTATGACTTTTGCCTTATGGCAAGGTGCTCCATCATGCTGGAGAAGGCATTGCCCCTCACCAAACTGTTCTTGGATGGTTGGGAGCTGCATTCAAGGATGTTTTTGTACCATTTTTTTAGTCATGGCAAACTTGTGAGTGATCCCACTCCCTTGGCTGAGAAGCGACCCCACACATGAATGGTCTCAGGAGGCTTTACTGTTGGCATGAATTAGGACTGATGATAGCGCTCACCTTTTCTTCTCCGGACAAGGCTTTTTCTGGATGCCCAAAACAATCGGAAATCGGATTGTCATGCCTTCAGCATATTTTTATGTTATGTCCATTGTTAGTTTATTATGCTATGGAATGTAAGGTGTAATATCGCCATCTAGTGGCTCTTTTGTATTACAGTTTTATAGATTATTTTCTGTAGTTACACATTTTGTTGCTTAAAAGCCACCATAGTTTTCCCATCATCCTATGGTCTTCACCGTGAGATCTTAGAGACATTTCACCAAGAGGTCTTAGAGACATTTCACCATGAGGTCTTAGAGACATTTCACCATGAGGTCTTAGAGACATTTCACCATGAGATCTTAGAGACATTTCACCATGCGGTCTTAGAGACATTTCACCATGAGGTCTTAGAGACATTTCACCATGAGGTCTTAGAGACATTTCACACCATGAGATCTTAGAGACATTTCACCTGAGATCTTAGAGACATTTCACCATGAGGTCTTAGAGATATTTCACAATGAGGTCATAGAGACATTTCACCATGAGATCTTAGAGATATTTCACCATGAGGTCTTAGAGACATTTCACCATGAGGTCTTAGAGACATTTCACCATGAGGTCTTAGAGACATTTCACCATGAGGTCTTAGAGACATTTCACCATGCAGTCTTAGAGATATTTCACCATGAGATCTTAGAGACATTTCACCATGCGGTCTTAGAGACATTTCACCATGAGGTCTTAGAGACATTTTCACCATGAGGTCTTAGAGACATTTCACCATGAGGTCTTAGAGACATTTCACCATGAGGTCTTAGAGACATTTCACCTGAGATCTTAGAGACATTTCACCATGAGGTCTTAGAGATATTTCACCATGAGATCTTAGAGACATTTCACCATGAGGTCTTAGAGACATTTCCTAGCAGCCATCTTACATCTCCGCCAGAGGACTCCACACTTATTCAGCTGCAGAAACATTGTATGTTTAAAAACCCTTTCTAGCTAGACTAGTGTGTCAGGACTGTATATTTTGTATATTGTATACAGTGATTGAGTGTTATTTCTTTCATTTGTAGTTTTACTCTTACTTCCCTGCAATAAAAGTTGAAAAGAGGACCTAGCGCCTGCATCAATGAGTTGTTAAGGGCGAAGGGTTATCTGTCTGTCTAATTATACCTCAACCACGTATAGTGAGGGCAGAACAGGGATTCATCAGAGAAAATGACCTTCCCCCTGTCCTCAGCAGTCCAATCCCTGGACCTTTTGCAGACTATCACTCTGTCCCTGATGTTTTTCCTGGAGAGAAGTGGCTGCTTTGCTGCCCTTCTTGACACCAGGCCATCCTCCAAAAGTCTTCTCCTGCACTCTCGTCTATCTGCTGCCATTCCTGAGCGAGCTCTGCACTGGTGGTGCCCCGATCCCGCAGCTGAATCAACTTTAGGAGACGGTCCTGGCACTTTCTGACTTGACTTTCTTGGGCACCGCGAAGCCGTCTTCACAACAATTGGACCTCTCTCCTTGAAATTCTTGATGACTGGATAAATGGTAGATGCAGTCTTAGTAGCAGCAATATCCTTGCCTGTGAATCCTTTTTTGTGCAAAGCAATGAGGACTGCACGTGTTTCCTTGCAGGTAAATTAGTATTTGTGTCATTGTCAAAACTTTTGGCCAGGGCTGTATGTGTGTAGAGAGCAGGGGCGGACTGACCATTTGAAAACTCGGGCACTGCCCGAGGTCCCGGGGTCAGTAGGGGCCCCATGAGATGCCCCTAATACTTTTTTCATAGGCTTTTTTGAGTTTCACAAGGACACAGGGGCCCCATGATCCCCTGTTGCCCGGGGGCCCCATGAGTTGTCAGTCCACCACTGGTAGAGAGAGAGGTGACTGTAACATTGACCTATATTAGAGCAAAAGACCTGACTGACTAAAGGAAAAGGAACGCGCTAGAGATAAACTGGTATACTTGGACAGAGGGGTGAGGTGGCCACCATAGTTGGGACCCTTACGTTTTAATATATTTATAAATAATATGGGGTCTGAGATTATAAATCCCATTTCAGTCTTTGCAGATGACACCAAGCTGTGCCGGGGAATAACGTCCTTACAGGATGTCTCCAACTTACAAGCCGACCTCAATGCTCTGTGTAATTGGGGGACTATGGGGCCAATGAGGTTTAATGGTGATAAATGTAAGGTTCTGCACTTGGGGGCAAAGAATATGCATCATACATACTAGGGAGGTACAACTGGGGGGGCCAATGGTGGAGAAGGATCTGGAGGGGTCAATGGTAAAGAAGGATCTGGGGGGTCAATAGTGGAGAAGGATCTGGGGGTTCTATTAGATCACAAGCTTAATAATGGCAGCAATGCCAAGCTGCGGGTTCTATAGTGAGCAAAATCATCTCTTGTATTAGCAGAGGTATAGACTCCAGAGAGAGAGATATCATCCCCCCCTCCCCCCCGCCGGTACAAATCATTAGTAAGGCCTCATCTGGAATATGCAGTTCAGTTTTGGGCTCCAATTCACAAAAAGAACATTGGGGAACTGGAGAAAGTACAGAGAAGGGCAACTACACTGATAAGAGGAATGGAGGAGCTCAGCTATGAGGAAAGATTAGAGGAACTGAATGTATTCTCTACTGAGAAGAGGAGATTAAGGGGGGATATGATCTCCATGTATAATACATAAGGGGGGGATATAATCTCCATGTATAATACATAAGGGGGGATATGATCTCCATGTATAATACATAAGGGGGATATGATCTCCATGTATAATACAAAAGGGGGGATATGATGATCTCCATGTATAATACAAAAAGGGGGGATATGATCTCCATGTATAATACATAAGGAGGGATATGACCTCCATGTATAATACATAAGGGGGGGATATGATCTCCATGTATAATACATAAGGGGGGATATGATCACCATGTATAATACATAAGAGGGGATATGATCTCCATGTATAATACATAAAGGGGGGATATAATCTCCATGTATAATACATAAGGGGGGATATGATCTCCATGTATAATACATAAGGGGGGGATATGATCACCATGTATAATACATAAGGGGGGATATGATCTCCATGTATAATACATAAGGGGGGATATGATCTCCATGTATAATACATAAGGGGGGATATGATCACCATGTATAATACATAAGGGGGGATATGATCTCCATGTATAATACATAAGGGGAGGATATGATCTCCATGTATAATACATAAGGGGGGATATGATCTCCATGTATAATACATAAGGGGGGATATGATCTCCATGTATAATACATAAGGGGGGATATGATCACCATGTATAATACATAAGGGGGGGGGGGGATATGATCTCCATGTATAATACATAAGGGGGGAGATATGATCTCCATGTATAAGACACATAAGGGGGGATATGATCTCCATGTATAATACATAAGGGGGGATATGATCTCCATGTATAATACATAAGGGGGGGGGGGATGATCTCCATGTATAATACATAAGGGGGATATGATCTCCATGTATAATACATAAGGGGGGATATGATCTCCATGTATAATACATAAGGGGGGGATATGATCTCCATGTATAATACATAAGGGGGGATATGATCTCCATGTATAATACATAAGGGGGGGATATGATCTCCATGTATAATACATAAGGGGGGATATGATCTCCATGTATAATACATAAGGGGGGATATGATCTCCATGTATAATACATAAGGGGGGATATGATCTCCATGTATAATACATAAGGGGGGATATGATCTCCATGTATAATACATAAGGGGGGGGGGGATATGATCTCCATGTATAATAATACATAAGGGGGGATATGATCTCCATGTATAATACATAAGGGGGGGATATGATCTCCATGTATAATACATAAGGGGGGATATGATCTCCATGTATAATACATAAGGGGGGATATGATCTCCATGTATAATACATAAGGGGGGGGATATGATCTCCATGTATAATACATAAGGGGGGATATGATCTCCATGTATAATACATAAGGGGGGGATATGATCTCCATGTATAATACATAAGGGGGGATATGATCTCCATGTATAATACATAAGGGGGGGGATATGATCTCCATGTATAATACATAAGGGGGGGGGGGGTATGATCTCCATGTATAATACATAAGGGGGGATATGATCTCCATGTATAATACATAAGGGGGGGGATATGATCTCCATGTATAATACATAAGGGGGGATATGATCTCCATGTATAATACATAAGGGGGGATATGATCTCCATGTATAATACATAAGGGGGATATGATCTCCATGTATAATACATAAGGGGGGGGGGGATATGATCTCCATGTATAATACATAAGGGGGGGATATGATCTCCATGTATAAGACATAAGGGGGGGATATGATCTCCATGTATAATACATAAGGGGGGATATGATCTCCATGTATAATACATAAGGGGGGGGGGGATATGATCTCCATGTATAATACATAAGGGGGGATATGATCTCCATGTATAATACATAAGGGGGGATATGATCTCCATGTATAATACATAAGGGGGGGATATGATCTCCATGTATAATACATAAGGGGGGGGATATGATCTCCATGTATAATACATAAGGGGGGGGATATGATCTCCATGTATAATACATAAGGGGGGGGGGTATGATCTACATGTATAATACATAAGGGGGGATATGATCTCCATGTATAATACATAAGGGGGGATATGATCTCCATGTATAATACATAAGGGGGGGGGTATGATCTCCATGTATAATACATAAGGGGGGGATATGATCTCCTGTATAATACATAAGGGGGGATATGATCTCCATGTATAATACATAAGGGGGGGGATGATCTCCATGTATAATACATAAGGGGGGGATATGATCTCCATGTATAATACATAAGGGGGGGATATGATCTCCATGTATAATACATAAGGGGGGGATATGATCTCCATGTATAATACATAAGGGGGGGGATATGATCTCCATGTATAATACATAAGGGGGATATGATCTCCATGTATAATACATAAGGGGGGGATATGATCTCCATGTATAATACATAAGGGGGGATATGATCTCCATGTATAATACATAAGGGGGGATATGATCTCCATGTATAATACATAAGGGGGGATATGATCTCCATGTATAATACATAAGGGGGGATATGATCTCCATGTTATAATACATAAGGGGGGATATGATCTCCATGTATAATACATAAGGGGGGGGGGTATGATCTACATGTATAATACATAAGGGGGGGGGGGATATTGATCTCCATGTATAATACATAAGGGGGGGATATGATCTCCATGTATAATACATAAGGGGGGATATGATCTCCATCTATATTACATAAGGGGGGGGGGGGTATGATCTACATGTATAATAAATAAGGGGGATATGATCTCCATGTATAATACATAAGGGGGGATATGATCTCCATGTATAATACATAAGGGGGATATGATCTCCATGTATAATACATAAGGGGGGGATATGATCTCCATGTATAATACATAAGGGGGATATGATCTCCATGTATAATACATAAGGGGGATATGATCTCCATGTATAATACATAAGGGGGGTATGATATCCATCTATATTACATAAGGGGGATACGATCTCCATGTATAATACACAAGGGGGGATATGATCTCCATGTATAATACATAAGGGGGGGATATGATCTCCTTGTATAATACATAAGGGGGGATATGATCTCCATGTATAATACATAAGGGGGGGATATGATCTCCATGTATAATACATAAGGGGGGATATGATCTCCATGTATAATACATAAGGGGGATATGATCTCCATGTATAATACATAAGGGGGGGGATATGATCTCCATGTATAATACATAAGAGGGGATACGATCTCCATGTATAATACATAAGGGGGGATATGATCTCCATGTATAATATATAAGGGGGGATATGATCTCCATGTATAATACATAAGGGGGGATACGATCTCCATGTATAATACATAAGGGGGGAAATTGATCTCCATGTATAATACATAGGGGGGGATACGATCTCCATGTATAAATACATAAGGGGGGATATGATCTACATGTATAATATATAAGGGGGGATATGATCTCCATGTATAATACATAAGGGGGGATATGATCTCCATGTATAATACATAAGGGGGGGGGATATGATCTCCATGTATAAATACATCAGTGGTTCATATAGTGAACTCGGTGTAGTTATTCCGGCTGAGGTCATCACAGAGGACAAGGGGGCACTCTTTTCGTCTGGAGGAAAAGAAATGTCATCTCCAAACACGGAAAGGTTTCTTCACAGTAAGAGCTGTGAGAATGTGGAATAGACTCCCTCCAGAGTTGGGTGTGGCCAGCTCAGTGGATTGCTGTAGGAAAGTCCTGGATTCTTTTTTGGATACACAGAATATAACTGGATATAACATTTATAGGTGACTTTGATCCAGGGAATATCCGATTGCCTCTCGGGGGGATCAGGGAGGAATGTTTTCCTTGCAGCAGCAAATTGGATCGTGCTGTCTTTTTTTTGCCTTCCTCTGGATCAACTGTGGGTGTAGGATTATAACTTTTTTTTTTCTATGGTTGAACTGGATGGACTTTTGTGTTTTTTCAGCCAGACTAACTATGTATATGTAACATACACACACATATATATATATATACACAGAAGGGTGTTAACATAATAGCTCAAAGCTGTTTGTTGAACACATATGATGTATGGCATTTTTTTTTGGATCACCCTTTTGTATGGTGATTTTTCAACAATAAAAGTTTTTTATGTGTAGCAATCCAATTTTCTTTTTTTCTATATATGTCCTTTGGGAGGGCCTGATTGCTATACACTGTGATTGATCACCGTTGTGCACTCCACCTATATTTCTGATATATATATATATATATACACACACTCACACACATATATATATTCTTCAGTAATGTTATCTTTAAACTAACACTCATCAAAGTTAAAAAAAAAAATGTTTTCGGTTTACTTTTGATACTTTTTTGTAAGAAATAAAATCATTCCATTATGGGATGTAAAAATGTCATCTATTGCAGCTTACCAATCATTGGATGTGGCGGCTGCATTAGTTTAAATTTTTTTTACACATTTTTCCCCCTCTGTTTTCACTTGTGATCTGGCCAGTAACACCCAGGGGCGAACTGACCATTTGGGGTCAGTAGGGGGCCCTGTGAGATGCCCCTGGTACCTTTCATAGGCTTTTTTATGGGTGTGGTTTGAGTGTGGGAGAGGACACAGGGGCCCCATGATCCCCTATTGCCCGGGGGCCCCATGAGTTGTCAGTCCGCTCCTGGTAACACCCCTCCTGTATTAGAGCCCCCCCCCCACACACACACACACACACACTCTGGATGAAGGGGCAACATAGGTACCTTTGGACAGCAGCATTGTCTTTTGCACCAGAGGAGCTTACACTCTAATAACCTCCCACAATCACGCACTATTATTACTATTATACAGACCCCGGACTGGGCCGGCTATTTGATCCCAGGTTCCATTTCCTGGCACACGGCAGCCAGGCACACAGTAGTTCACAGCCACTCTTTATTTGCTGGTTTAGCTTGGATGGGGTGAGGGGGAGCCCTGGAATACTCCAGTAAAGCTGATCTGCTCCTTCAGGGTGTAGCTACCCTCTTGAATGTAGAATTGTTAGTGAACCTGAATGCATGAACCCCTCAACAGGAGTGTAGTCCTGAGTAAAACTGCAGTGAGTTCCCCAAAAGGTAGCAAGGACAGTGTCTGGGATCCTTGAGGTTAGCACTCGCTGTGCCCCGGATACTGTAGTGCCTCGTGTAGTACCAGCCAGCCTCTGTGCTTGGTGTCTGCGGCTTGGGTGCCCTATAGAACTTCTTGCACTGCTTCAGGATACTCTCCCTCCCCCAGGAATGAGAACCTGCTGTTCTAGGGACCCCCAAAAGGGTCTTTTTTTCTTCCTGTAGCTGTATGCCCAGGGGGGCCTCAGCCCTCAGGCTGGGTCTTCCTTCCAGGAACAAAAGCCTGAAGTTCTAGGCCCCTGACTATTTATACCCTTCCCAGCCCCCTGCTGGTCACTCTCTCTCTTGAACCTGGGATTGACTGTGGCTGTAGAAATATTCAGGTCTTGGTCTCATCCCCCCCCACCCCCCCCCACCCCCATATACCAGAAATCAGTGGGATGCAGAGCACTGAACAGCCAATAGCAATTGAGTACTACTCCCCTGCTACAGGGAAGCCAATCACTAAATTAGGATACTCCAACTAGAGCTGGAACCCCCAAAAGGGTTTTTTTCTTCCTATAGCTGGATGCCCAGGGGGGCTTCAGCCCTCAGGCTATGTCTTCCTCCCCCCAGGAACAAGAGCCTTCTGTCCTAAGCCCAGAGTATTTATACCCTTCCCAGCCCCCTGCTGGTCACTCTCTCTCTCTCTTGATCCAGGGATTGGCTGTGGCTGTATAAATATTCAGGCTGGGGTCTCGTTCTCCCCCCCCCCCCCCCCCCCATATACCAGAATTCAGTGGGATGCAGGGGGAAGTAGTTGAGCCTGCACCAGCAGAACATGAACAGCCAATAGCAATTGATTACTTCTCCCCTGCTACAGGGAAGCCAATCGCTAAATTAGAGATGGAACCCCAAAAGGGTTTTTTTTCTTCTAGTAGCTGGGTGCCCAGGGGGGCCTCAACCCTCAGGATGGGTCTTCCTCCCCCCAGGAACAAAAACCTGCTGTTCTAGGCCCCTGCCTATTTATACTCCTCTCAGCCCCTGCTGGTCACTCTCTCTATTGATCCAGGCATTGGCTGTGGCTGCCTCATCCCCCCCTATATACCGGAATTCAGTGGGATGCAGGGGGAAGTAGTTGAGCCTGCACCAACAGAAGAACCAAATTGAGCACTACTAAGGCCGGCCATACATGGGTCGAAATTCGACTGATTTGTTGTCCGAAAATCGGCCCTAGGAATAATCGGCTGATTTTCGCTCTGTTAGTGGGTCAATGGCACCGGACGATTTTCGCGGATCCTCCCCTTTTCGGTGATCAGGCATGTTGGAAAATTTGTGAAAAAACGATCGATTTCTCAATGATGGTCAAATTGTACGATCGTTTTTCCGAAAATAATATGCGCGTGAGCCGTGACCTGGAAGGAATAGAAGTTTCGCCTGTTATATGGGGTGAACTCTATAACTTGGTCGGCCGATTTTTGAAATCATTGATGGCACCATTGGATTACCAAACGAACGTTTTCGATTTTTGGACGAAAAATCGTTTGGCATTCGAACCGTGTATGGCCTGCATTAGGGGATCTAAAGCTATAAAATATATAAAATGTTACAATATTGATACGTACTGTAACCGGTCCCTGCGAATCCACAGACCCGGGAGACTGCGCTGAGAAACAGAAAGAGCAGGGGCGGACCAGGGGTGGACTGACCATTTGGAAACTCGGGCACTGCCCGAGGGCCCGGGGGTCAGTAGGGGGCCCCATGAAATGCCCCTGGTACCTTTTTATAGGCTTCTTTGGATGTGCTTTGAGTGTGGACAAGGACACAGGGGCCCCATGATCCCCTATTGCCCGAGGGCCCCATGAGTTGTCAGTCCGCCCCTGGGGCGGACTGACCATTTAGAAACTCCGGCACTGCCCGAGGGCCCGGGGTCAGTAGGGGGCCCCATGAGATGCCCCTGGTACCTTTTTCACAGGCTTTTTTTGAGTTTGGGCAAGGACACAGGGGCCCTATGATCCCCTATTGCTCGGGGGCCCCATGAGTTCTCAGTCCGCCCCTGATAAAGAGGCCTCCATTGGTCCATGAAAAACCGTACGGAATTCGAACCAATGTATGGCCTGCATAAATTCGATTTAAATTCGGATTTCCCTCCTACACCGTTTTCTCATAACAATGAAACTTTGTAACGCAAAAAAAACAAGTCACCAAACCGCAACCAAATTTTCCTAAAATGTCTTTATTTTTAAAACTTTATTTTTTATTAATTTTTTTTAAACCATGCCCAAAATTATTGAAACGCTGAGGTATGAAAACATGAGGAATTGTCGTTTATACACTCCCTATCACAACAGTAATTATTGAAAAAAAACAAACAAACAATAAAAAACAACAAACTCAAAATACTGATAGGTATTAAATAGCTCAGAAGACAATGAATCACAAAGTACATCAGGATTTGGCTCGGGACACAGAGAGCGGCAGCGCCCCCATCAGGCTGGACCGCCCAATACCCGGAAATTTAAACAGGACAATGAAAAAAAAAAACACAAAGAAAAAAAAAAAAAAAAAATGATGGATATTAAATAGCTCAGAAAACAATGAAGAACATCACAAAGTACATCAGGATTTGGCTCGGGACACACACAGAGAGCGGCAGCGCCCCCCCCATCAGGCTGGACCGCCCAATACCCAGAATTTAAACAGGACAATGAAAAACAAAAAAAAAAAAAAAAAGAAAAAAGAATAAAATACTGAAAGATATTAAATATCTCAGAAGACAATGAATCACAAAGTACATCAGGATTTGGCTCGGGACACAGAGAGCGGCAGCGCCCCCATCAGGCTGGACTGCCCGATACCCGGAAATTTAAAAAAGACGATGAAAAGAAAAAAAAAAAAAAAAAAAAAAAAAGAACACAATACTGATAGATATTAAATAGGTCAGAAAACAATGAAGAAACATCACAAAGTACATCAGGATTTGGCTCGGGACACACAGAGAGCGGCAGCGCCCCCATCAGGCTGGGCGGCCCAATACCCGGAAATTTAAACAGGACAATGAAAAAAAAAAAAAAAAAAAGAAAAAAAGAACAAAATACTGATAGATATTAAATAGCTCGGAAGATAATGAAGAACATCACAAAGTACATCAGGATTTGGCTCGTGACACAGAGAGCTGCAGCGCCCCCATCAGGCTGGACCGCCAATACCCGGAAATTTAAAAAAGACGATGAAAAGAAAAAAAACAAAAAATAAAAAACAAAATACTGATAGATATTAAATAGCTCAGAAAACAATGAAGAACATCACAAAGTACATCAGGATTTGGCTCGGGACACACAGAGCGGCAGCGCCCCCATCAGGCTGGGCGGTCCGATACCCGGAAATTTAAACGACGAAAAAAAAAAAAAAAAAAAAAAACAAAATACTGATAGATATTAAATAGCTCGGAAGATAATGAAGAACATCACAATGTACATCAGGATTTGGCTCGGGACACACAGAGCGGCAGCGCCCCCATCAGGCTGAACCACCCAATACCCGGAAATTTAAACAGGACAATGAAAAAAAAACCACAAAGAAAACGAAAAAAAAAAAGAACAAAATACTGATAGATATTAAATAGCTCAGAAGATAATGAAAAACATCACAAAGTACATCAGGATTTGGCTCGGGACACACAGAGCGGCAGCGCCCCCATCAGGCTGGGCGGCCCAATACCCGGAAATTTAAACAGGACAATAAAAAAAAAAAAATTGTGATTTGTGTATCAAAGAATGCGACTGCTCTGTGTTACCAGAAACGCACTACTGAGCTAAGAACAAGCGGTTATTTTAAAGCATTTCGGTAAGAATTTTTAAAAACAATCAATAAAGTTTTTTTGTTTTTTTGTTTGTTTTTTTTTTTTTTTTACAAACTGAGCGCAGTGTTAGAAAATAAACAGTAAAAAGCTTAATAAGCCAACGTGAACGTCATGCGGATCTACAGAGGCGGATCGAAGTCTAGCCGATGCGTTTTCGAGTTTTTTGTGACTCTCTTCCTAAACTTTCAAGTTGGCGGTAGAATGTAAACATGCGCGGATAATGTCTGTAGTTGGCGGTACGCGAGGTGGAATGCGGTATGTACATCGCGTCGCGGTCGGCACTCTTCGTGTGAGTTCATTCGTTGTTATATATCAATGTGATATACTGTACATACTGAGGACACAAAGTACAACGAATGATCGGAAGATGACAGAGACCCGGTGGGAGGGACGACGGCGTCACGTGCCGCAAGTGAGACCTTTCAAGTGTGCCGGCGTCATCGTCGTATGAAATATATCCGTAACTGAGAGGTTCAGGGTTTGGGTGGAGCCAGGAAAGATTAGAAACCCAGGTCAGGATTTCATAGCACGACCAGTTGTGTACACTGGGAATGCTGCACATGCCCCAAGAAGTACACAGGGCATGCAAAATAAACTTTAAAAACATTGTTCAAACTTGACATCGATCAGACAGGAGATAGAGAGATACAAAGTAACATTGTTTATAAACATCGATCAGACGGGAGATGGAGAGATACAAAGTAACATTGTTTATAAACATCGATCAGACGGGAGATGGAGAGATACAAAGTAACATTGTTTATAAACATCGATCAGACGGGAGATAGAGAGATACAAAGTAACATTGTTTATAAACATCGATCAGACGGGAGATAGAGAGATACAAAGTAACATTGTTTATAAACATCGATCAGACGGGAGATGGAGAGATACAAAGTAACATTGTTTATAAACATCGATCAGACGGGAGATAGAGAGATACAAAGTAACATTGTTTATAAATATTTATCAGTTGGGAGATAGAGATACAAAGTAACATTGTTTATAATTATTGATCAGACGGGAGATGGAGAGATACAAAGTAACATTGTTTATAAACATCGATCAGATGGGAGATGGAGAGATACAAAGTAACATTGTTTATAAACATCGATCAGACGGGAGATGGAGAGATACAAAGTAACATTGTTTATAAACATCGATCAGACGGGAGATGGAGAGATACAAAGTAACATTGTTTATAAACATCGATCAGACGGGAGATGGAGAGATACAAAGTAACATTGTTTATAAACATCGATCAGTTGGGAGATGGAGAGATACAAAGTAACATTGTTTATAAACATCGATCAGTTGGGAGATGGAGAGATACAAAGTAACATTGTTTATAAACATCGATCAGACGGGAGATGGAGAGATACAAAGTAACATTGTTTATAAACATCGATCAGACGGGAGATGGAGAGATACAAAGTAACATTGTTTATAAACATCGATCAGTTGGGAGATGGAGAGATACAAAGTAACATTGTTTATAAACATCGATCAGTTGGGAGATGGAGAGATACAAAGTAACATTGTTTATAAACATTGTTCAGATGGAAATAGAGAGATACAAAGTAACATTGTTTATAATTATTGATCAGACAGGAGGTAGAGAGATACAAAGTAACATTGTTTATAAACATTGATCAGACGGAAGATAGAGAGATACAAACTAACATTGTTTATAAACATCGATCAGACGGGAAATAGAGAGATACAAAGTAACATTGTTTATAAACATCTATCAGACGGGAGATAGATACAAAGTAACATTGTTACATTGTTCAGACGGGGAGATAGAGCGATACAAAGTAACATTGTTTATAAACATTGTTCAGACGGGAGATAGAGAGATACAAAGTAACATTGTTACTTTTGTATTCAACTCAATTTAATTTTTGTAGTAACCCAGTTATTCAGAGGGGTGACTGTCAGATGCTTTTGGCCATAGTGTGTATACATATATATATATTTACTGTGCAAAAGTTATAGGCAGATGTGAAAAAAAAGCTGTAAAGTAAGAATGCTTTCAAAAATCTATATTTTATTTGCTTTTTTGTATCAATTTACAAAATGAAAAGTGAGGGAACAGAAGAAATCTCTGAATCCAATCACTGATGGGCCCGCCCTCTGCCTTCTCCTAGGTGGACTTGCACACAGCTTTTTGAAGGAAGTTGGCCGGTCGATCATTCTCTGTACATCTCGTGGAACTAAGAATAGATCTTCTGTGGATGTCGGCCGCCTCACATCCTTCTGTCTCTTCATGTCATCCCAGACAGACTCCATGATGGGGAGATCAGGGCTCTGTGGGGGCCAAACCATCACTTCCAGGACTTCTTGTCCTTCTTTACATTGAAGATGATTCTTAGTGACATTTCCTGTATGTTTGGGGTGGTTGTCCTGCTGCAGAATAAATTTGGTGCCAATCACACGCCTCTCGGGTGGTATGACATGATGGAGAAATATCTGTACCTGTATTTCTCAGCATTGAGGACACCATGGATCGGACAACATTGCGGAGCGTAGACGCAGTGGTCGGGTAACAGTAACAGTGATGACCGTAGACGCAGTAGTCGGGTAACAGTGAGGATCGTAGATGCAGTGGTCGGGTAACAGTGAGGACCGTAGACACAGTAGTCGGGTAACGTTTAGGACCGTAGACGCAGTGGTCGGGTAATGTTGAGGAGCGTAGACGCAGTGGTCGGGTAATATTGAGGACTGTAAATGCAGTGGTCAGGTAATGTTGAGGAGTGTAGACGCAGTGGTCGGGTAATGGTGAGGACTGTAAATGCAGTGGTTGGATAATGTTGAGGAGTGTAAATGCAGTGGTCGGGTAATGGTGAGGACTGTAAATGCAGTGGTTGGATAATGTTGAGGAGTGTAGATGCAGTGGTCGGGTAATGGTGAGGACTGTAAATGCAGTGGTTGGATAATGTTGAGGAGTGTAGATGCAGTGGTCGGGTAATGGTGAGGACTGTAAATGCAGTGCTCGGGTAATGTTGAGGAGCGTAGATGCAGTGGTTGGGTAATGTTGAGGAGCGTAGATGCAGTGGTTGGGTAATGTTGAGGAGCGTAGACGCAGTGGTCGGGTAATGTTGAGGAGTGTAGACACAGTGGTTGGGTAATGGTGAGGACTGTAAATGCAGTGGTTGGATAATGTTGAGGAACGTAGACGCAGTGGTCGGGTAATGTTGAAGAGCGTAGAGGCAGTGGTTGGCTAATGTTGAAGAGCGTAGACGCAGTGCTCAGGTAATGTTGGGGACTGTAGACGCAGTGGTCGGGTAATGTTGAGGAGCATAGACGCAGTGCTCGGGTAATGTAGGGGACTGTAGATGCAGTGGTCGGGTAATGTTGAGGAGCATAGACGCAGTGGTTGGGTAATGTTGAGGAGCGTAGACGCAGTGGTTGGGTAATGTTGAGGAGCGTAGACGCAGTGGTCAGGGAATGTTGAGGAGTGTAGCCGCAGTGGTCGGGGAATGTTGAGGAGTGTAGACGCAGTGGTCAGGGAATGTTGAGGAGTGTAGACGCAGTGGTCGGGTAATGTTGAGGAGCGTAGACGCAGTGCTCGGGTAATGTTGGGGACTGTAGACGCAGTGGTCGGGTAATGTTGAGGAGCGTAGACGCAGTGGTCGGGTAATGTTGAGGAGCGTAGACGCAGTGGTCGGGGAATGTTGAGGAGCGTAGCCGCAGTGGTCGGGGAATGTTGAGGAGCGTAGATGCAGTGGTCAGGGAATGTTGAGGAGCGTAGCCGCAGTGGTCGGGGAATGTTGAGGAGCGTAGATGCAGTGGTCGGGGAATGTTGAGGAGCGTAGACGCAGTGGTCAGGGAATGTTGAGGAGCGTAGCCGCAGTGGTCGGGGAATGTTGAGGAGCGTAGACGCAGTGGTCAGGGAATGTTGAGGAGCGTAGACGTAGTGGTCGGGTAATGTTGAGCACTGTAGACGCAGTGGTCGGGTAATGTTGAGGAGTGTAGACGCAGTGGTCGGGTAATGTTGAGCACTGTAGACGCAGTGCTCGGGTAATGTTGAAGACTGTAAATGCAGTGGTCGGGGAATGTTGAAGAGTGTAGACGCAGTGGTTGGGTAATGTTGAGGAGCGTAGATGCAGTGGTTGGCCAAGTAAACTTAATGCAGCAGATGAAAGACACAACATGCTTACTTCCCTTCCACATGGGAAGATGTCCAGCAGTGCCATCAGCACAGAACTGGAGGAATCCAGTGGGACCCGGGTACCCCCATCTACTGTTCGGAGAAGTCTGGCCAGAAGTGGTCTTCATGGAAGAATTGAGGACAAAAAGCCTCCAACATGGAAACAAAGCTAAGCGACTCAACTATGCAGAAAAACATGGGAACTGGGGGGGCAGGAAAATGGCAGCAGGTGGTCTGGACTGATGAGCAGTTGGCAGTTTGTTGGGGGAAGGGCTGGAGATCAGTACACTAATGAGTGTCTGCAGACAACTGTGAAGCATGGTGGAGGTTCCTTGCCAGTTTGGGGCTGCACTTCTGCAAATGTGGTTAGATATTTGGTCAGGATCCTTGGTGTCCTCAATGCTGAGAGTTACAGGCAGATACTTCTCCATCATGTCCTACCACCAGGGAGGCGTGTGATTGGTTCTAAATTTATTCTGCAGCAGGACAACCACCCCAAACATTACAGCCAATGTCACTAAGAACCATCTTCAGTGTAAAGAAAGTCCTGGAAGTGATGGTTTGGCCCCCACAGAGCCTTGATCTGATTATTATTGAGTCTGTCTGGAAAGACATGAAGAGAAAGAAGGATACGAGGCGGCCGACATCCA
This sequence comes from Staurois parvus, assembly GCA_951230385.1. Taxonomy (NCBI): domain Eukaryota; kingdom Metazoa; phylum Chordata; class Amphibia; order Anura; family Ranidae; genus Staurois; species Staurois parvus. Next base: position 84,291 of record CATNWA010016837.1, on the reverse strand, counting down.
CAGAAGATCTGGGCTTAGTCCTCCAAGATGGACAGAGAACAACCTGCCTGCCGACCCACATGGAAGAAAAATATATTTTTAAAATATTCTTCCCATATATATTGCCATATATTTCAAATGCTACAATTTTGGGCATATTTTATATATTTCAAAATATATTTCAATAAATAAATATATATATACACACTGCGTGTTGAAATGCATTTTTATTACAAAATATCTGTTAAAATGACTTTTTTATATGTTAAAAAAAATCTGAAGAATATATAAATTTTTTAAAATATATTCTTCAGATTTTTTTTAACATATAAAAAAGTCATTTTAACAGATATTTTACATATATTTGTCAATGCATTCCAAAAATGTAGATTAAATGTATTTTTAAAAATATTTTTCATATATTTTATAATAAAACACGCATTTCAACATGCAGCGCGTATATATATTTATTTATTTCAGGTACCTATATAGCGCCGTCAATTTACGCAGCACTTTATGTATATATTGTACATTCACATCAGTCCCCGCCCCCGAGGGGCGTACAATCTAAGGTCCCTAACTCACATTCATACATACAAATATTAGAGCCAATTTAGACAGGATCCAATTAACCTACCAGCATGTCTTTGGAGTGTGGGAGGAAACCGGAGCACCCAGAGGAAACCCACGCAGGCACAGGGAGAACATGCAAACTCCATGCAGGAGGCGCGCCATGGTCGAGAATCAAACCCATGACCCATTTATTGCAAGGCAGACGTGCTAACCATTAAGCCACTGTGCCGCCCCCATATATATATATTGAATGCGGCCAAAATTGTAGCATTTCAAATATATGGCAATATATTTGGGAAAAATATTTTTAAAATATATTTCAAACATATTTTTCTTCCATGTGGGGAGTTCCTACCTAGAAGAAAAGCGAAGGGGGGGGGGGGCGGTGTCACACCAAATATTGATCAGATTTGGATTTTTCTTTATTCACTTTCCATTGTGTTAATTGATAAAAATAAACTATTAACTATTTTTTTTAAAACATTTTTCATTGACAGCATTTTTTTCACAGCTGCCTATAACTTTTTGCATAGTACTGTATGTATGCATGTGTGTGTGTATATATATATATATATATATATATATAATTTTTAAATATATTTATATATATATATATATATATTTTTTTTTTTTTAATATATTTTTTATATATATAAGCACTAATTGATTTTTTTTAATAATATATAGAAAATTCAAATTCCATTTTGATTCAAATTTTTTTTTTTGTATGTGTTTAACCTTTTTTGCTATACATGCCACCTATTTATATATATATATATATATTTAAAAAAAGTATAAAAATATATATATATATTATATATATATATATATATATATATATATATATATATATATATAAAATTTTAAAATACATTTATATATATATATATATATATATATATATATATATATATATATATATATATATATATATACTTTTTTAATATATATATATATATATATATATATATATATATATATATATATATATATATATATATAAATAGGTGGCATGTATAGCAAAAAAAGTTAAACACATGCAAAAAAAAAAAAAAAAATCTGAATCAAAATGGAATTTGAATTTTCTATATATTATTAAAAAAAAATCAATTAGTGCTTATCTTTTATTTATATAGATTCACGGGAATCACAAATATTTCCTGATACTGCTGTAAGTCCAGAAGGAATAAAGGGGTTGTGTAAATTCACATTTCTGATAGAAACCTGAAAATCACCTTTTTTTATGCACAGAAGACAAATGATTGAGATCCTGAATGAAGGACATTTCGTTGGCACATACATTCACAATTTTCTCTGGCCGAAAAGAAAAATACAGAATGTGATAGTCTATTTTTATATTTGTAAATTTCAGACAGCAAATTAAAAAACAAATGTAAAAAAATTTTAATAAAATAAATTAAATGTAAAAAAAAAGGAAGTGATCTGTCCCTAATAATTAAAAGTTCCCCCTGGACCCCCCTCAGTGCAGCAGCATTGACCAGGGACAGAGAGGGGGATATTTACTAGTTATTTTCAGACAGTCGTTCCCCATCTCGCGGCTCCTGAACATTTTGGCCACTTCTGCTAGTGGAGAAGGGTCCATGACCTTCTCCACCACCGTGGTAAGCTCAGCCATGAAATGGTGGTCAAGAACATTTTCCGCACAGCTTACCGTGGTGGTGGAGAAGGGTCCATGACCTTCTCCACCACCATGGTAAGCTCATCCATGAAATGGCGGTCAAGAATGTTTTCCGCACAGCTTACCATGGTGGCGGAGAAGGGTCCATGACCTTCTCCACCACCATGGTAAGCTCAGGCATGAAATGGCGGTCAAGAACGTTTTTCACACAGCTTACCATGGAGGTGGAGAAGGGTCCACGTGTGCAGGAACTGTCCATCCTACAGAACCCTTCTCCTACTCCCATCCCCTATGAAGGCCTTAATCCTTCCTACCTCCTGCTGCTGCCTCTGTCCACAGAGCTCTGCCCAGCAAGGCTGGTGATAGAGGATTTCCATTTCGGGACATTTCTATATTTTTTTTTTTTTTAGACTTTGTCAGAGGGTGGAGGAGGGTCCATGACCTTCTCCACCACCATGGTAAGCTCAGCAACAAAATGGCAGTCAACATTTTCCTCACAGCTTACTGTGGTGGTGGAGAAGGGTCCATGACCTTCTCCACCACCATGGTAAGCTCAGCCATGAAATGGGCTTCAAGAACATTTTCCTCACAGCTTACCGTGGTGGTGGAGAATGGTCCATGACCTTCACCACCATGGTAAGCTCAGCCATTAAATGGCGGACAAGAACATTTTCTGCACAGTTTACCATGGAGGTGAAGGGTCCACGGTGTGCAGGAACTGTCCATCCTACGGAACCCTCCTCTTACTCCCATCACCTATGAAGGCCTCAATCCTTCCTACCCCCCTCTGCTGCTGCCTCTGTCCGGGGAGCTCTGCCCAGCAAGGCTGGTGATGGAGGATTTCCATTGTGGGACATTTCTATTTTTTTTTTTAGACTTTGTCAGAGGGTGGAGGAGGGTCCATGACCTTCTCCACCACCATGGTAAGCTCAGCCATGAAATGGCGGTCAAGAACATTTTCCGCACACTTACCATGGAGTTGGAGAAGGGTCCATGACCTGCTCCACCACCATGGTAAGCTCAGCCACTAAATGGTGGACAAGAAATTTTTCGCCACACTTACCATGGAGATGGAGAAGAGTCCATGACCTGCTCCATCACCATGGTAAGCTCAGCCATGAAATGGCGGTCAAGAACATTTTCCACACAGCTTACCGTGGAGGTGGAGAAGGGTCCATGACCTTCTCCACCAGCGTGGTAAGCTCAGCCATTAAATGGTGGTCAAGAACATTTTCCGCACATCTTACCATGGTGGTGAAGAAGGGTCCATGACCTTCTCCACCACCATGGTAAGCTCAGCCATTAAATAGCGGTCAAGAACATTTTCCGCACAGCTTACCATGGTGGTGGAGCAGGGTCCATGACCTTCTCCACCACCATGGTAAGCTCAGCCATTAAATAGCGGTCAAGAACATTTTCCGCACAGCTTACCATGGTGGTGGAGCAGGGTCCATGACCTTCTCCACCACCATGGTAAGCTCAGCCAGTAAATAGTGGTCAAGATAATTTTCCGCACAGCTTACCGTGGTGGTGGAGAAGGGGTCCATGACCTTCAACCGGGCAGCAGCCAGTTGGGTGGCAAGGACACGGGTGCTAGGAGACTGATAAAGGGTGAGGAGCAGCCCTGAGAAAGAACTCGTTGCATGTGCTTCTTCTGGATTAGCTGCCATTTTACTTGAAGGCATCTCATGTACTGGACTGTGAGGATTCTGGCCCTGAATTTCCTATGCAGGGTGACGGGGGGCAAGAGCTTTTCCCTAGAGACACCTAGGCTGCACGGGTCCCCTTGAGCATGGGAAGGGTCACCATTGCAACCCCTGTGACCACTCAAGCGTCGTCCATGCACACCATTGTTATAAATCGGGAGCTGATTTACATGAGAAAGGATTGCACGAAATCCCGGAGCGACACAAGCAGTCCGGTGACTTGACTTTTCTCTACTACAGGTAAGTAAACACAGCCTGGTCACCTCTCCTCCCCCAGCCTGCCATTGGACAGTGAAGGCGGAGCAACAGACCGATAAAGTCATCCATCTGCTCTTTTCTTCTCTCGCCATATTGTTTGCCAGCACATGTCCATGCAGGACTCCCAATCGGGCCCTTCTACTCTCTCTTCCAGTGTTGCTGTACAGGGGATCGCAGGTGACCCATTAAATTAATTTAATAAACTACTTATGTTTTTTTTTTTTTTTTTTTTTTTTTAATAAACACATTTTCTTGAATTGTATTTAAATTCTACCACCTGTCTTTATGCTATAAATTGATATGCAAATTTGCATAATAGTAATAATAATAATAAACTATATATATTATTATTATATATATATATATATATATTGATATTATATATATATTTTATATATATTTAAAATATATATATATATATATATATTATATATATATATGTATATATATATATTTAATATATATATAATATATACAATATATATATATATATATATATATAAAATATATATATATATATATTATATTATATATATATATATAATATATATATAATATATATATATAATATATATATTATATATATACTATATATATTATATATATACATGACATATAGATATATATAACATTATATATATATATATATATATATATATATATACAATATATATATATATTTATATATATATATATATATATATATATTATATATATAATATCTATATATATATATTATATATATATTTTATATATATATATATATATGATATATTATATATATTTATATATATTTAAATATATATATATATATATATATATATATATTTAATATATATATAATATATACATATATATATATATTTAATATATATATAATATATACATATATATATATATATATATATATATATATAATTAATATATATATAAATATATATATAATATATATATTATATATATATATATACATGACATATAGATATATACATTATATTATATATATATATATATATAATATATATATATATATATATATATTATATATATATATATATATATATATATATATATATATACCTGGAGTTTGGCTTCAGTGAACATATCCCATGTGATGATTTTTATGAATTGAATTTTAGGTTACAAAAAAAATTAAAAAAAAATGTGCCATGAATTTAACTGGTCCATTATCTGAAAACATTCATAAAAAAAACAGCAGCTAAAAAAAATGAATAAAAAAAAATAAAATGTTCAAATGTTGCAACGTAACACAGTGAATTGAATATCTTTTAACAACAAAAAAAAATACTTTTGTGCCATTATTTTAACAGGTACATGAAAACCTTTCACGGAAAAAAACGAACAATTAAAAAATAATAAACACTTGCAAATGATGTTAAAATATTGCAGCAATGCTTAGAGAAGAAAAAAATAAACCTGCATGCCATAAATTAATCTGGTACACGATATAAAACCTTTCACTGGAAAAAAAAAAACAGTTTAAACACAAATGTGCTAACCATGTTAAATCATTGCATGTAACGCTTAGTGAATTGGCCCCTTTTAATAATAAAAAAAAAATGCATGCCATATATTTAACTAGTCCTGTAATGAACAAACCCCATGTGATGATTTTTGTGAATCGACTTTTAGGTTACAAAAAAAAAAATGTGCTATGAATTTAACTGGTCCATTATCTGAAAACTTTCATAAAAAAAAAGCAGTTAAAAAAAAACGAAAAAAAAAACTGCAAATAATGTTCAAATTTTGCACATAACACAGTGAATTGATAATCTTTTGAGAAAAAAAAAAAAACTTTGTGCCATTATTTTAACTGGTACATGAAAACCTTTCATGGAAAAAGAACAACTAAAAAATAATAAACACTTGAAAATGATGTTAAAATATTGCAGCCGTGCTTTGAGAAGAAAAAAAATAAACCTGCATGCCATAAATTGATCTGGTACATGATCAATTTTTTTTTTTCAGTGAAAAAAAAAAAAAACTATTTAAACACAAATGTGCTAATCATGTTAAACCATTGCATGTAACTCTTAGTGAATTGACCCCTTTTATTAAAAAAAAAAATGCATGCCATATATTTAACTAGTCCACGATATCAAACCTTTCATTAAAAAAAAAAAAAATAGTTTAAAAAAATTGCAAATGATGTGAAGATATAGCGTATGATGATTAGTGAATTGAGACACTTTTAACGGCAAAAAAAAAAAGTTTCAAATGATGTTCGCATTTTGCACACAATAGTTAATTGACAGACTTTCAACTAAAAAAAAAAAAAAAAAAAAAAGGAAAAAAAAAAATACCGTATGCCATAAATTTAACTAGCCCATAATATATAACCTTCACTGAAAAAAAAAAACTTGTGCAAATGATGTTAAAATATTGCACGTGACTCTCTTTGAACTGACTTCTGTTTAATGAAAAAAAAAAAAAAAAAAAACTGAATGTCATAAATGTAACTGGTCCATGATATCAAACCTTTCATTAAAAAAAGAACAATTGAAAAAATGCAAATATTGTGAAAATATTGCACATAATGATTAGTGAATTGACCCATTTTTAAAGAAAAAAAAAAAAAAGTAAAAAAAAAAAATGATGTTCACATTTTAACAAAAAAAAAAGAAAGAAAGAAAAAAAAAATACTAATAAAATACTAAGACTAATAAAATAAAATAAAAATACTAAAAAATAATGCATGCCATTAATTTAACCAGTCTGTGATAAAAAAAAACAATTAAAAAATGTGCAAATAATATTAAAATTTTGCATATAACTCTTAGTGAATTGACCCCTAATCATGATTTAAAAAAATACTGCATGCCATAAATTGAACTGGTCCATGATATCAAACCTTTCAATAAAAAAAAAGCACAATGAAAAAAAAAAAAAATTGCAAAAAATCTATAAATATTGAGCACTTTTAACAGAAAAAAAAGCTGTAAATGATGTTTGTAAACATTTAGTGAATTGACATTATTTTAACTAAAAAAAAAAAAACCACTGCATGCTATAAATGTATTTATTTAATTTCATTTAAAAAAAAAAAAAAAAAAAGAAACAATAAAAAAATTGCAAATGCTATGAAGATATAGCACATATTGATTGGTGAATTGAGCCACTTTTAACAGCAAAAAAAAAAAAAAGTTGCAAATGATGTTTGTATTTTGCACGTAACAGTTAATTGACGGTCTTTTAACCAAAAAAAAAAAAAAAATACTGTATGCCATAAATGTAACTGGTCCATGATATCAAACCTTTCATTAAAAAAAGAACAATTGAAAAAATGCAAATAATGTGAAAATATTGCACATAATGATTAGTGAATTGACCCATTTAAAAAAAAAAAAAAAAAGTAGAAAAAAAAATGATGTTCACATTTTAACAAAAAAAAAAAAAAAAAGAGAGAAAAAAAATACTGCATGCCATTAATTTAACCAGTCTGTGACATTGACCCACGAAAAAAAAAAAAGTTGCAAATGATGTTCATATTTTGCAAATAACACGTAGTGAATTGAGATTCTTTTAACTAAAAAAAAGAAAAAATACTGAAAGCCATAAATTTAACTGGCCCATGATACAAAACCGTTCATTGAAAAAAAAAAACAATTAAAAAATGTGCAAATAATATAAATTGAACTGGTCCATGATATCAAACCTTTCAATAAAAAAGCACAACAAAAAAAAAATTGCAAAAAATCTATAAATATTGAGCACTTTTAACAGAAAAAAAAAAGCTGTAAATGATGTTCGTAACATTTAGTGAATTGACATTATTTTAACTAAAAAAAAAAAACACTGCATGCTATAAATGTAACTGCTCCATGATATCAAACCTTTCATTAAAAAAAAAAAAAGAAACAATAAAAAAAATGCAAATAATGTATAAATATTGAGCACTTTTAACAGAAAAAAAAGCTGTAAATGATGTTCGTAACATTTAGTGAATTGACATTATTTTAACTAAAAAAAAAAAAAAACACTGCACGCTATAAATTTAACTGGTCCATGATATCAAACCTTTCATTAAAAAAAAAAAAAAAAAAAAAAGAAACAATAAAAAAATTGCAAGTAATGTATAAATATTGAGCACTTTTAACAGAAAAAAAAAGCTGTAAATGATGTTCGTAACATTTAGTGAATTGACATTATTTTAACTAAAAAAAAAAAAAAAACACTGCATGCTATAAATTTAACTGGTCCATGATATCAAACCTTTCATTAAAAAAAAAAAAAAAAAGAAACAATAAAAAAATTTCAAATGATATGAAGATATAGCACATAGTGATTGGTGAATTGAGCCACTTTTAACAGCAGCAAAAAAAAGTTGCAAATGATGTTTGTATTTTGCACGTAACAGTTAATTGATGGTCTTTTAACCAAAAAAAAATACTTTATGCCATAAATTTAACTGGTTCGTGATATCAAATCTTTGATTAAACAAGATCAATTTTTAAAAAATGTGCAAATGATGTTAAAATATTTCAGAAAAAAAAACTGCATGCCGTAAATTTAACTGGTCCATGAAATCAAATAATTAATTAAAAAAAGAACAATTTTCAAAAAACATTTTTGCAAATAATGTGAAAATATTGCACATAATGATTAGTGAATTGACCCACTTTAAAAAAAAACAAAAAATGTAGCAAACGATGTTCACATTTTGCACGTAGCACGCAAATTCACATGCTTAAAAAAAAAAAAAAAAAAAAAAATATTGCATATCATAAATTGAACTAGTCCGTGATATAAAGCCATTCACTGAAAAAGAACAATTTTTTTAAATAAGTGTAGATGATGTGAAAATTTTGTACATTATGATTAGTGAATTGACCCACGAAAGAAAAGTTGCAAATGATGTTCACAGTTTACACATAACGAGTAAATAATTATTTTAACTAGAATAAAAAAAAAAAAAAAAAAGACAAAAAATACAGAATGTCATAAATTTAACTGCCCCCATGATATAAAAAAAAAAAAAAAAAATGCCAAACATAAAAAAAAGTGGAATGAATGATGTTATATTGCACATAACGCTGACCCACTTTTAATTAAAAGTGATTCTGAAAATGAGATGAAATTCTACCCATCACTTCATAAAAAAAAAAAAAAAAATAATAATAATAAATAAATCCAAGTGGTGTTAAAAATTCAAAACAGAATTGTTTTATCAAATGAAGAAAATCTCTATTTCACATCTATTGCCTTCTCTACATTTTTTTTTTCTTATCCCTAATAAAAAACACCCCGTCTCAGTAATCGTTTTTACATTTTTTTTTTTTTTTATACATATTAAAATATACGATGCCTTCGTCTGCAGGCACCTATTTTCGATGGTACAATAAAATAGAATATTAAAGACAAAGTTTTGGTTCTTATTAAATGTGAGCTGTGCTGACACTCGATATTCGTCTCTCGTCGCTCGTTATTTCATCAGATTATTCAGTGTGCCTCGGAGTTTACCGCATATAGAAAATGGCAGGAATTGGTGGATTTTTTGTTTATTTTTTTTTTTTTTACAAATATTCAGAAAAAAGATTTGTTGGCAAAGTTATGTTCCCACCGTACGTCGGTTATGAATCGGAATTTCATGGAAAGAGGGAGTTGAGTGTCTATGGATGTGCTCTAGCTTTACAATGTTTGTCTCGTTCATAAATTAAATTCAATCTTTTGCGTCGTCGTTCTCACGGTAACTTGATCACCACGATACACGCGCCGGCCCGCCCGATGTTCAGAGAGACCTCCTGGAAATAAAGAAAATTATTAGTAAGTTTCTTATATGTTTTTTCATTTCCTTTTTTTTTTTTAACATTAACCCCTTCACGCTGGCGTCTCCCGGCCCTTTAAGACTTTCAGAAGCCGGGAGGCGGGACAGGGTTTAGGGATCATGTGATCACATCAGTCACATGATCGGGAGAGGTCCCTATCGAAAGAGGAGATCGGGACCTCTCCGTGAGTACCGGACATGTGCAGGGCGCGCGCTCTCAGCACATATGTATTTTGTATATTGAACGCAATTGTGCAGCCGCTCAGCGTCTAGGCCCAGATGTCAGGAGGCCGCACATTTGTGTGCGGCCGGCATAAAGGGGTTAAGTACCTTTTTTATAACATTAAGTCCTTTTGTGTATTTTTTTACATGAAGTACTTTTTTTTTAAACATTAAATACTTTTTTTTTAACATTAAGTCCTTTTTTTTTTTTACATGAAGTCCTTTTTTGTCTTTTTTTAACATTAAGTTTTTTTTTTTAACATTAAGTACTTTTTTTGTTTTAACATTAAGTCCTTTTTTGTTTTTTTTAACATTAAGTCCTTTTTTTAACATTAAGTACTTTTTTTTTAATCATTAAGTACTTTTTTTTACATTAAGTCCTTTTTTTGTTTTTTTCTAACATTAAGTACTTTTTTTTTTTTCTTAACATTAAGTACTTTTTTTAACATTAAGTACTTTTTTTGTTTTAACATTAAGTCCTTTTTTTTTTTTTTTAACATTAAGTACTTTTTTGTTTTTTTTAACATTAAGTACTTTTTTTTTAAACATTAAGTACTTTTTTTAACATTAAGTACTTTTTTTTTTAACATTAAGTCCTTTTTGGTTTTTTTTTAACATTAAGTCCTTTTGTTTAACATTAAGTCCTTTTTTTTTAACATTAAGTGCTCTTTTTTTAACATTAAGTCCTTTTTTTAAAAAAAAAAACATTAAGTCCTTTTTTTTTTACATTAAGCCCTTTTTTTGTTTTTTTTTTTAACATTAAGTACTTATTTTTTACATTAAGTCCTTTTTTGTTTTTTTTAACGTTAAGTCCTTTTTTTTAACATTAAGTACTTTTTTTTAAAACATTAAGTCCTTTTTTTTTTTACATTAAGTCCTTTTTGTTTTTTTCTAACAGCAAGTCCTTTCTTTTTTTAACATTAAGTGCTTTTTTTTTTTACATTAGGTCCTTTTTTTAAAAAAAAACATTAAGTCCTTTTTTTTTTTACATTAAGTCCTTTTTTGTTTATTTTGACATTAAATAATTTTTTTTCTTTTTAACATTAAGTACTTTCTTTTTTACATTAAGTCCCTTTTTTTAACATTAAGTACTTTTTTTTTTAACATTAAATACTTTTTTTTAACATTAAGTCCTTTTTTTTAAAAAAAAAATATTAAGTCCTTTTTTTTTACATGAAGTCCTTTTTTTTTTTTTTTTTTTAACATTAAGTACTTTTTTGTTTTTTTTTAACATTAAGTACTTTTTTAACATTAAGTACTTTTTTTTTTAACATTAAGTACTTTTTTTAACATTAAATCCTTTTTTTTTAACATTAAGTACTTTTTTAAAAAAAAACATTAAGTCCTTTTTTGTTTATTTTAAATAATTTTTTTTTTTTAACATTAAGTACTTTTTTTTTTTTTTGGAAATATGTAAACCGAGTGAGTAAAATATAAGCTTTAACATGACATATTAAAAGTTATTTATAAAACTTTAGCTTTTATTAACCTCTTCCATACCGGGCACCTCCTTCCTGCCCAGGCCAATTTTCAGCTTTCAGCGCTCTCACAATTTGAATGACAATTGCACGGTCCCCATGCAACGCTGTATCCAAACTAAATATTTTATAATTTTGTTCACACAAAAAAAGCTTTTTTTTGGTGGTAATTATTCATCGCTAAGTTCTTTTTTTTTATTGCTAGACTGCCACCAGTTCAATACAGTGACATTTATAACTGGCGTGGCGTTGATCGGGGACAGTGACTGGTGACAGTATTAAAAATGTATAATTTTTTTTTTTTTTTTTAATAACACTGTGACCAGAGTAATATAATGTTACCATAGTAACATCGTACTGCTCTGGGGACGTGATCAGTATTTTTTTTTTTTACATATTATGATTGTAGCAATGAATTTTGCTGCTATAGGCGAGCATTTAACTGAATGAAATGGATAAATTCTGTGTTTTTTGTTTTGATTAGCTGTGATTGGCCACAGCTAATCACATGACACAGATGGGCTGTGATTGGCCCGGTCTGTACCATGTGATCACTGTGACCAATCACAGCTAGCAACACAGTTGTATACAATGGGTGGCATGAGAGTAAGCCATCCATTGTTTGCTATTGTCATGTGATCTGCTGTGATTGGTCACAGCGGTCACATGGTACTGTCGATGGGCCGGTACACAGATCTGCCATCGGCTGGACACGGTTTGCTATTGGCCGGGTGGGAACTGGTTAAATAAATCACCTGGGGATCCTGCCATGAAAATCGGTGTTCAGGAACTTCCTGTTACAAGGTGACAAAACTCTGTCTCCCCAATTATGTTTCTACATTGTCACCCTGTCACATGGGCTTCCAATGAAAAAAAACTAATAATTATAATAAAAAAATAAATAAACCAACTAAGGGAAGGGAATGAAGGAGCTAAAAATAGTTACAATGTACAAATATTAAGTTAAATAAATACATAAATAAATAAATTAAATACATAAATAAATACATAAATAAAATAAATACATAAATAAATACATTAAATACATAAATAAATAAATAAATAAGACTACATTTATCTACAAATTTTATTTTGGGGGTTTTGTCCCCTTTACCGAAATCATGTTTCTGTTACAAAGAATTAAAAAATAAATTCTAAGGGAAGAAGGGTATGCAGGGTTTCGTAAAAAAAACTTACATAAATAAATAAATTAAATGCATAAATAAATAAATACATAAATAAATAAGACTACATTTATCTACAAATTTTATTTTGGGGGTTTTGTCCCTTTTACCGGAATCATGTTTCTGTTACAAAGAATTAAAAAATAAATAAACGAACTAAAGGAAGAGAATGAAGGAGCTAAAAATAGTTACAATGTACAAATATTTAGTTAATAAATGCATAAATAAATAAATTAAATACATAAATAAATTAAATAAATAAATACATAAATAAATACATTAAATACATAAATAAATAAATAAGACTACATTTATCTACAAATTTTTTTTTGTTTTTTTTTTTTCCCTTTTACCTGAATCATGTTTCTGTTACAAAGAATTAAAAAATAAATAAACCAACTAAGGGAAGGGAATGAAGGAGCTAAAAATAGTTACAATGTACAAATATTAAGTTAAATAGATAAATAAATAAATTAAATACATAAATAAATAAATAAATAAATAAGACTACATTTATCTACAAATTTTATTTTGGGGTTTTGTCCCTTTTACCGGAATCATGTTTCTGTTGCAAAGAATTAAAAAATAAATTCTAAGGAAAGAAGGGTACGCAGGGTTTCGTTAAAAAAAACTTTTTTTTTGTAGGTTCACCAAGCATTTATAAAAATGTTATTTTTTAAAAATAGAAGGTTTTTTTTTTTGTGCATGATAAATGATTTAACCATTTCCATACCGGGCAATTTTCCCTTTTCCTGCCCAGGCCATTTTTCAGGTTTCAGCGCTCTCACACCTTGAATGACAATTGCGCGGTCATACAACATTGTACCCAAACTAAAATTTTATCATTTTCTTCACACAACTAGAGCTTTCTTTTGGTGGTATTTAATCACCGCCGGGGTTTTTATTTTTTGCTAAATTAACAAAAAAAAAGACCAAAAATTTTGAAAAAATTTCTTTGTTTCTGTTATAAAAGTTTACAAATAAATAATTGTTCTTCATAAATTTAGGCCGAAATGTATTCTGCTACATGTCTTTGGGGAAAATAACCCAAATTAGGATGTATTATTTAGTTTGTAGGAAAGTTATAGAGTTCACAAACTATGGTATAGATCTGATTATTGATCAGTCCTGAAGTACTGACAGCCAATCTAATTTCTTGAGGTCCAAGAATGTCAGAACAGTACAGATATCCCCCAAATGTCAGGACAGTACAGATATCCCCCAAATGTCAGGACAGTACAGATATCCCCCAAATGTCAGGACAGTACAGATATCCCCCAAATGTCAGGACAGTACAGATATCCCCCAAATGTCAGGACGGTACAGATATCCCCCAAATGTCAGAACGGTACAGATATCCCCCAAATGTCAAGACAGGACAGATATCCCCCAAATGTCAGGACAGTACAGATATCCCCCAAATGTCAGAACAGTACAGATATCCCCCAAATGTCAGGACAGTACAGA
>CATNWA010016837.1:0-65000 GCA_951230385.1 Staurois parvus | reverse complement strand
ACGCCCTCTCATCGTGCGGGGAGCAGGTAGGTGGGTCGGGACTCCCTCTCATCGTGCTGGGAGCAGGTAGGCGGGTCGGGACGCCCTCTCATCGTGCGGGGAGCAGGTAGGCGGGTCGGGACTCCCTATCCTTGTGCGGGGAGCAGGTAGGCGGGTCGGGACTCCCTCTCATCATGCGGGGAGCAGGTAGGTGGGTCGGGACTCCCTATCCTTGTGCGGGGAGCAGGTAGGCGGGTCGGGACTCCCTCTCATCGTGCGGGGAGCAGGTAGGCGGGTCGGGACTCCCTATCCTTGTGCGGGGAGCAGGTAGGCGGGTCGGGACTCCCTATCCTTGTGCGGGGAGCAGGTAGGTGGGTTGGGATTCTCTCTCGTCGTGCGGGGAACAGGTAGGTGGGTCGGGACTCCCTCTCATCGTGCGGGGAGCAGGTAGGTGGGTCGGGACTCCCTCTCATCGTGCGGGGAGCAGGTAGGTGGGTCGGGACTCCCTTTCATCGTGCGGGGAACAGGTAGGTGGGTCGGGACTCTCTCTCGTCAGGGGTGCTTTCATTATTTTTTCATGTTATTATTATCTTTTTGTAAACTGTCCCTTTTTTTAACCCCTCCCCCTCCAGAGGATTCCTTCTTGACCAGGCCATTTTTTGCGTTACGGCGCTGCGTTAACAATTGCGCGGTCATGCAACGTGCCCCCAAATTAAATTTACGTCCTTTTTTCCCACAAAATTAGCTTTCTTTTGGTGGTATTTGATCGCCCGTGTGTTTTTTATTTTTTGCGCTATAAACAAAAAAAGTGACAATTTTGAGAAGAAAAAATATTTTGGACTTTTTGCTATTAACCCCTTGCCTGCCGGGCACTGGGGGTATAAGTGCCCGGAGGCAAGGGGTTAATAGCAAAAAGTCCAAAATATTTTTTCTTACCAGGCCAATTTTCAGCTTTCAGCGCTGCCGCACTTTGATTGACAATTGCGCGGTCATGCAACATTGCACCCATATGAAATTTTGATAATTTTTTTCTCACAAATAGAGCTTTCTTTTGGTGGTATTTAATCGCCACTGGGCACTTTACTTTTTGCGCTATAAATAAAAAAAAGTGCAAAAAATTTGAAAAAAAAAAAAAGTTTCTTTGTTTCTGTTATAAAATTTTTCAAACAGGTATTTTTTCTCCTTCACTGATGTGCGTTGATGAGGCAGCACTGATGGGCACTGATAGGCAGTACTAATGAGGTGGCACGGATAGGCGGCACTGATATGCAGCACTGATAAGCGGCACTGATAGGTGACACTGATGATGGGTACTGATAGACGGCACTGACTGGCATCACTGCTGGGCACTGACTGGCGGCACTGACTGGCACAACCCCTGGGCACTGACTGGTGGCACTGACTGGCAGCACTGGTGGGCAGCACTGGTGGGTGGGCACAGGTGGGTGGCACTGGTTGGCACAGGTGGGTGGCACTGCTGGGCACAGGTAGGTGGCACTTCTGGGCACAGGTGTGTGACACTGCAGAGTGGCACAGGTGGGTGCACTGCTGGGCACAGGTGGGTGATCTGCTGGGCACAGGTGGGCGGAGCTAGTGGGGGCGCACTGCTGGGCACAGGTGGGCGGAACTTGCGGGTGGCACTGCTGGGCACCGATCATCAGGGCACTATCAGTGCCCTGATGATCGGTGCCGATCCCCGCTCTGACAACTGCCGGTTCTCTGCAGTACTTTCCTCACGATCTGACAGCGTGAGGAAAGTGCAGCCGAGAACCACCACTTGCATTTCCCGGTGATCAGCGTGTCATTGGACACCGCTGATCACGTGGTAAAAGACCGCTGTGATTGGCCTTTTACCACATCACGTGATCAGCTGTGTCCGTAGGACACAGCGATCACGGAGATCGCCGGGTGCGCGCCCCCTGGGGCGCGCAGGAGAGCGCGCTCTGGGGGGACGTCATATGACGTCCACTCAGAACTGGCCGGCCGCAGTTTAGCCGTCATTCGGCTATCTGTGGTCGGCAACTAGTTAAACATGTCCGGTAAAAAATTTTTAAAAATCAAATTTCGTCATACATTTTGGCCAAAATGTTATCTGCTCCGTGTCTTCGCTGAAAAAAATCCCAATACATGTAAATTAATTGGTTTATGTGAAAGTGATAACGTTTACAAATGGCATGTGTAGATAATGGGATTTTTTTTTTTACTAGTAATGGCGGCGATCAGCGACTTTTAGCGGGACTGCGGCAGACAGTCTGACACTGGAGGGAAACTAACTTGGTGTCACTGACATCCCCAGTGACACCAAAACACTCATCAGTGCTAAAAAAAAAAGCACTGACACTGTACTAGTGACGCTGGGCAGGAAGGGGTTAATGTGAGGGGCGATGAAAGGGTTAACTATGTGCTGGGAGAGTTTTACTAGGGGGTGGGTGCTTCACTGTAAGCACACTGATCGGGATGGCTGTGCTGTGCAGTGTGCCCGAGCTGACAGGGAGGAAGATTCTTTGTAAACAAAACAGTCTTCCTTCCCGTTGGTGATTGTTGGTAATCACCGGGCGCTGGCGGGTAATCAACGGATTGACATCCGAATGGTGTCGTGGATAGGGCACTCACGTGCACCCCCTTCCCGGAAATGCAAAATCACGTATATACAGTTGTGCTCAAAAGTTTGGCCCCCCTGGCAGAAATTGTGACATTTTGGCATTGATATTGAAAATATGACTTATCTGCCAAAAAATGCTCTTTTATTGAAGGATGATGATCATATGAAGCCATTTATTATCACATTGTTGTTTGGCTCAATGATAACAGAAATCACCCAAATGGCCCGGATCAGAAGTCTCCACCACCCGGATCAGAAGTCTCCGTCCCTGGGATCAGAAGTCTCCACCACCACCCGGATCAGAAGTCTCCGTCCCTGGGATCAGAAGTCTCCTCCCTGGGATCAGAAGTCTCCTCCCTGGGATCAGAAGTCTCCACCACCCGGATCAGAAGTCTCCGTCCCCGGATCAGAAGTCTCCATCCCCGAATCAGAAGTCTCTGCCCCCGGGATCAGAAGTCTCCGTCCCCCGGGATCACAAGTCTCCGTCCCCCGGGATCAGAAGTCTCCATCCCCGGATCAGAAGTCTCCGTCCCCAGATCAGAAGTCTCCGTCCCCGGATCAGAAGTCTCCGTCCCCGGATCAGAAGTCTCCGTCCCCGGATCAGAAGTCTCCGTCCCCGGATCAGAAGTCTCCTCCCTGGGATCAGAAGTCTCCTCCCTGGGATCAGAAGTCTCCTCCGTGGGATCAGAAGTCTCCGTCCCCGGAACAGAAGTCTCCGTCCCCGGATCAGAAGTCTCCGTCCCCGGATCAGAAGTCTCCACCACCCGGATCAGAAGTCTCCATCCCCGGATCAGAAGTCTCCATCCCCGGATCAGAGGTCTCTGCCCCCGGATCAGAAGTCTCCGTCCCCGGATCAGAAGTCTCCGTCCCCGGATCAGAAGTCTCCGTCCCCGGATCAGAAGTCTCCGTCCCCGGATCAGAAGTCTCCGTCCCCGGAACAGAAGTCTCCACCACCCGGATCAGAAGTCTCCACCACCCGGATCAGAAGTCTCCATCCCCGGATCAGAAGTCTCCATCCTCGGATCAGAGGTCTCTGCCCCCGGATCAGAAGTCTCCGTTCCCGGATCAGAAGTCTCCTCCCTGGGAACAGAAGTCTCTGTCCCCGGATCAGAAGTCTCCATCCCCAGATCAGAAGTCTCCGCCCCCGGGATCAGAAGTCTCCGCCCCCGGGATCAGAAGTCTCCACCCCCGGATCAGAAGTCTCCGCCTCCGGGATCAGAAGTATCCGCCCCCGGGTCCAGAAGTCTCCACCCCCGGATCAGAAGTCTCCGCCCCCGGATCAGAAGTCTCCACCCCCGGATCATAAGTCTCCGCCCCCTGCAATGTTCGGCCTTGGTACAGACACACAAGGTGACACACACGGGTTACAATGCCAATCAGAGGTTAATATCCCACATCTGTGGCTTTTTAAATTGCAATTAGTGTCAGTGTATAAATAGTCAATGAGTTTGTTAGCTCTTACGTGGAAGCACTGACTAGGCTAGATACTGAGCCATGGGGAGCAGAAAAGAACTGTCAAAAGTCCTGCGTTACAAGGTAATGGAGCTTTATAACGATGGAAAAGGACATAAAAAGATGTCCAAAGCCTTGAATATGCCAATCAGTGCTGTTACATCACCTATTAAGAAGTGGAAAGTTCGGGGATCTCTTGATACCAAGCCAAGGTCAGGGAGACCAAGAAAGATTGAAGCCATCAATTGATAGCGTGGGCCTTGACAGGTCCTTTGTATATAGAGATCTGGGGTCTATGAGACGTCACATCTCTCCTCTGGCCTCCAAAGCAGCCGATCAAACTGATATCCATTCGATTGGCTGCTGTACAAGACAGTAACAACCCAAAACCAGAAATGACACCCATCCACCTCCTGTAAAAGTGATCCAGCGGCTGTACAGCGGGTAACCCACCTGTGTCCACTCATTGGTCTGTGTGTCGTAGGACTCCACCGTGTTGAGGTACGTTTGGCCGTCATATCCGCCCACGGCGTACAGCCTGTCTCCGAGAGCGCACACTCCGACAGCATCCCTGGGAACGCTCAGCGGGGCCACTGTCGTCCAGTTGTCCGTTTTAGGGTCATATCTTTAATTGGAGAAAAGTTTTGATGAGTCAGATTTGTAAGCAACGCAAAATATTATTATTATACAGGATTTATGGCGCCAACAGTTTGCTCAGCGCTGTACAATATAACAGGAGACAATACAGCAACAATACAGTTCAATACAAGAGGAATAGGAGGGCCCTGATCCTGGGAGCTTACAATCTAAGAGGGAGGGGCTAGTGGTACAAAAAGGTAATAACTGTGGGGGATGGGCTGGTAGGAGGAATAGAAGATTCCAGTATTAGCTGAGGGCAGGATAGGCTTCCCTAAAGAGATAGGTTTTCAGAGATCACCTAAAAGTGGTCAGAGTAGATTGGGGTAGAGAGTTCCAGAGGTTGGGGGAGGCTCTGGAGAAGTCCTGGAGACGAGCATGGGAGGAGGAGACAAGGGAGCTAGAGAGCAGGAGGTCGTGCGAGGAGCGGAGAGTACGGTTTGGGTGATATTTGGGGACAAGATTGGTGATGTAGTTTGGGGCAGAGTTATAAATGGCTTTATATGTTATTGTTAATGTTTTGAATTTTATTTGTTGGGCAATGGGAAGCCAGTGGAGGGATTGGCAGAGAGGGGTGGAGGACACTGAATGGAGACCAGTGAAGGGATTGGCAGAGAGGGGTGGAGGACACTGAATGGAGGCCAGTGGAGGGATTGGCAGAGAGGGGTGGAGGACACTGAATGGAGACCAGTGAAGGGATTGGCAGAGAGGGGTGGAGGACACTGAATGGAGGCCAGTGGAGGGATTGGCAGAGGGGGGTGGAGGACACTGAGTGGAGACCAGTGGAGGGATTGGCAGAGGGGGGTGGAGGACACTGAGTGGAGGCCAGTGGAGGGATTGGCAGAGGGGGGTGGAGGACACTGAGTGGAGGCCAGTGGAGGGATTGGCAGAGGGGGGTGGAGGACACTGAATGGAGGCCAGTGGAGGGATTGGCAGAGGGTGGTGGAGGACACTGAGTGGAGGCCAGTGGAGGGATTGGCAGAGGGGGGTGGAGGACACTGAATGGAGGTCAGCGGAGGGATTGGCAGAGAGGGGTGGAGGACACTGAATGGAGGCCAGTGGAGGGATTGGCAGAGAGGGGTGGAGGACACTGAGTGGAGGCAAGTGGAGGGATTGGCAGAGAGGTATGGAGGACGCTGAATGGAGACCAGTGGAGGAATTGGCAGAGAGGTATGGAGGACACTGAATGGAGACCAGTGGAGTAATTGGCAGAGAGGGATGGAGGACATTGAGTGGAGGCCAGTGGAGGGATTGGCAGAGAGGGGTGGGGGACACTGAATGGAGGCCAGTGGAGGGATTGGCAGAGAGGGGTGGAGGACACTGAGTGGAGGCAAGTGGAGGGATTGGCAGAGAGGTATGGAGGACACTGAATGGAGACCAGTGGAGGAATTGGCAGAGAGGGATGGAGGACATTGAGGGGAGGCCAGTGGAGGGATTGGCAGAGAGGGGTGGGGGACACTGAATGGAGGCCAGTGGAGGGATTGGCAGAGAGGGGTGGAGGACATTGAGTGGAGGCCAGTGGAGGGATTGGCACAGAGGGGTGGAGGACAATGAGTGGAGATCAGTGGAGGGATTGGCAGTGAGGAGTAGGGGACACTGAATGGAGACCAAAGGAGGGATTGGCAGAGAGGGGTGGAGGACACTGAATGGAGGCCAGTGGAGGGATTGGCAGAGAGGGATGGAGGACACTGAATGGAGGCCAGTGGAGGGATTAGAAGAGAGGGGTGGAGGACACTGAGTGAAGGCCAGTGGAGGGATTAGCACAGAGGGGTGGAGGACACTGAATGGAGGCCAGTGGAGGGATTGACAGAGAGGGATGGAGGACACTGAGTGGGGGCCAGTGGAGGGACTGGCAGAGAGGGGTGGAGGACACCGAATGGAGACCAGTGGAGGGATTGACAGAGAGGGATGGAGGACATTGAGTGGAGGCCAGTGGAGGGATTCGCAGAGAGGGATGGGGGACACTGAATGGAGACCAAAGGAGGGATTGCCAGAGAGGGGTGGAGGACACTGAGTAGAGGCCAGTGGAGGGATTGGCAGAGAGAGGTGGAGGACACTGAGTAGAGGCCAGTGGAGGGATTGGCAGAGAGGGGTGGAGGACATTGAGTGGAGGCCAGTGGAGGGATTGGCAGAGAGGGGTGGGGGACACTGAATGGAGGCCAGTGGAGGGATTGGCAGAGAGGGGTGGAGGACACTGAATGGAGGCCAGTGGAGGGATTGGCAGAGAGGGGTGACTGATACAGAACGGTTAGTAAGGTGGATGAGTCTGGCAGCAGCATTCATGATAGACTGAAGAGGGGATAGCCTGCGATGAGGTCGGCCAATGAAGAGGGAGTTACAATAGTCAAGGCGAGAGATAACAAGGGAGTGAATAAGTGGATCATGTGCCCCCTGTGTCCTTGTCCACACTCAAACCACACCCAAAAAAGCCTATGAAAGGTACCAGGGGCATCTCATGGGGCCCCCTACTGACCCCAGCCCTCGGGCAGAGCCCGAGTGCTCAAATGGTCAGTCCACCCCTGGGTGTATTAGTCGCAAAGTAAGCAAGGTGTTTGCCTTGGGCGGCATTTTTCAGATAGATGGCGCGACCCCCCCGGAAGAAGGGCTGCTGGTTGTCCTGCCTTGTGCCGAGGAGACTCCGAGGGGCACCAGGGCTGGGTGGCAGGTGGAAGAGCAGAGAGAGGTGAGGTCGTGAGACTTCGGGAAGCGAGCCGGAATTCCAGAGAGCTGTAATGGTGAGTCTCTCTCCTTCTCTCCTGGAAGGGGGGGTGGTGGTGTGCTGGGAGGTCGCAGGTGGAGGGGGCTAGTGGGCAGCAGCCGGGGGGATGGGGGGTGGCAGATTTTTGTGTTGCCTAGGGCACCACTGTAGACATGGTCCACTGTTGTCACCATTGGGGATAACCCAACAGTTCAGTCTTGACCCCAGGTTTGGACCAGACTTTGGCTATTTGGGTGCTCAGAAGAATGTACAAATTGTTGCCCTATCGGCCCCCAGTTCAGTGAGAGATTCCTGGAGACATCAGCGGTTGCTAGGGACGCAGCAGGTACCTGAACCCACTGCTTCGTTAGGAACTATTGACAGCGGGAAGCTGTCCTATGTAGAAGTGGTAGAAAGACTGTGTCTGACAACTTCCCACTCACAATGGTTTCAAAAGTGGCTCCTGCTGTGTCCCTAGCAGGGGCAGACTGACCATTCGAGCACTCAGGCACTGCCCGAGGGCCCAGGGGCAGTAGGGGGCCCCATGAAATGCCCCTGGTACCTTTTTTATAGGCTTTTTTGAGTGTGGGCAAGGACACAGGGGCCCCATGATCCCCTATTGCCTGGGGGCCCCATGAGTTGTCAGTCCGCCACTGCTCCCTAGCAACTGTTGATGTCATTGGGAATCTCCATCCACGTAAGCAAAGAGGCCGGGGATATCAGTGACATTACTGCCCAAATATGGTCGCTGGCCCTATATGGGCAACGACATTGACCACATGACTAGATTTGCTCAATGATGTCACTACTAAAAGCTGGGGGAATCCCGCCTCATTTTAAGAAAAGCCACGGCCATATTTGGTCATTGAGCTCACCACTAACTCCTCCCCTTTCTCATATATATAGCTGATGACAACTCAAGGAGCTATCATTCAGCTAGTGTCACCGTTGTCACATGCGCCAGTTCATCAAGTTTCTCTTTTATTTAGTTGGCGGTGGGCATCATGATTGATGATGGATTTACAATGAGGGGCATGTTTTGGGGATTTTTATTTTTTAATAAAGGACTGTCAAACATTTTGAGTGTCTCTTGTGACAGGAGTCACTTTGGGTGGGGGCCCATAGAACACAGCTCACTTTGGAGAGGTGGGGAGACCCCTGTCTCAGCTCTCCATATCCCTATTATGTGCAAGTCACCCTGTGCCTGTTAGGGGTACAGGGTGATCTGTCCTAATATTGGGGTGGGGGGTTATTGATTGTTTAATGCCATGTGGCTGCATCCCATTGTTCTATTGTGTGTCTTGCTTGGGAGCAAACTATTATGGGATGTATCTGTTTATGTGTATTGGCTTGGTGGGGGTGGTGTCTCCAGCAGCCCTCCCTCCTGATGGGACTGTCTGTTGGTATGTCTCTTGTTACTAAATGTAGATTGCCCCGCCCTGTGACATTATGCAGGGAGGGGGGATTGTCCCCTGAGTGTATATATCTTGTATCTGTGTTAAAAATAAATTAGTCTACTTCTTGGTTTACTTCAAGATTGGTGTCGTCTAGTCTTGTATGGTCAGCTGTGGTGTCTGTGGTCGGTGTTCGGACGGGGAAGCAGTATCCTAACGGAAGTACCCAAGTGCAGTCTGGGGACGTTTCTTTTTGGCATTGGTGCATGTTCCCCGGGGCAGTGACCACCCTCATGCTATTTTTGATGCCCCCTTGCCTATTAGCCCCAAAAATGGGCATTTTTATTTGACAGATTGATTTCGGTGTGGTTCAGGTTCAGCATCCAAACATCTTTGAAGTTCACCAAACCCCTGCCAAACCAAACCCAGGGCAGTTGGGCTCATCACTAACGAGGACGATGATGATGAATGATAATGGATGATGGTGATGATGAAGATGACAATCGATGGTGGTGATGATAATGATGACTAGTGTACAAAAAGAGTTTACAGTTTGTTAAGCTCTCCATGTCCTTCACCACGTCTGGAAATAAGGAGACGTCTCTCGCCATTTTCTCACCTTTCCACACAGTCTGACAGGCGGGAGCAATGGTTGGATGCCGGGGCGTCGTGTCCTCCGACAGCGTAGAGAAATCCGTTGTATGTGGCCACTCCCACACCTCCCCTCCTCTTGGACATCGGCGCGCACATGCTCCACTTGTTTGTGTGTGGGTCAAAGCACTCCATGGACTTTAGACACGAACTGCCGTCCCTGCCGCCCACCGCGTACAGCCTGAGGGGTGAAATCAATATTCATGAGTTAGTCTGATGGATCAGAGAAGACGGACAGCTAGTAGTCATAGGAAGACTCTGCTGCATGGGTGTTCAACCTGTGGCCCTCCAGATGTTGCAGAACTACCCATCATGCCTCAGTCTTTGGAAGTCATGCTTGGGACTTATAGTTCTCCAACAACTGGAGTGCCACAGGTTGAGCACCCATGCTCTACTGGATCAGTGGTTATAGTTCCCCAGGGGTCAACTGGCTTAGTGGTTATAGTCCCCGGGGGGGGGGGGATCTATTGACTCACTGGTCATAGTCCCTCAGGCTGTTTACTGACTTAGTGGTTATAGTTACCCAGGGGTCTACTGGCTCAGTGGTTATAGTTACCCATGGATCTTGAGGCTTAGTGGTTATAGTTTCCAATGGGTCTACTGACTCAGTAGGTATAGTTCCCCATGGGTCTACTGGCTCAGCGGTTATAGTTCCCAAGGGGTCTACTGACTCAGTAGTTATAGTTCCCCAGAGGTTTAGAGGCTCAGTGATTATAGTTCCCAAGGGGTTTAATGGCTCAATGGTTATAGTTCCCCATGGGTCTACTGGCTTATTGCTTATAGTTCCCTAGGGGTCTACTGCCTCAGTGGTTATTGTTCCTTATGGGTCTACTGGCTCAGTGATTATAGTTCCTTGTGGGCCTACTGGCTCAGTGGTTATAGTTACTAATGGTCTACTGGCTCAGTGGTTATAGTTCTCCAGAGGTTTAATGGCTCAATGGTTATAGATCTCCAGGGGTCTAACGTCTCAATGGTTACAGTTCCCCATGAGTCTACTGGCTCAGTAGTTATAGTTCCTCATTGTCTACTGGCTCGGTGGTTATAGTTCCCCATGGGTCTACTGGCTCAGTGGTTATAGTTCCCCATGGGTCTACTGGCTCAGCCATTATAGCTCCCAAGGGGTCTACTGGCTCAGCCGTTATAGTTCCCAAGGGGTCTACTGACTCAGTAGGTATAGTTCCCCAGGGGTTTAGAGGCTCAGTGATTATAGTTCCCCATGGGTCTACTGGCTTGGTGGTTATAGTTCCCCATGGGTCTACTGGCTCAGTTGTTACAGTTCCCCAGGGGTCTACTGGCTCAATGGTTATAGTTCCCTAGAATCCAGAAACTCCTCCACTCACCACTTGTGGTTATTTTACTAAGTATCCAAGCACCGGCCCGACCGTCTCTAGCAAGGAGGAGTTCCAGCAAACGAATGACTAGATCTACCTGAACCGGACTCCACCAACTGAGATCACATGACCGGCGTGCTGGCACTGGACCATGTGACTGGAAGAGCTCATCCCTCAGAGATCACACAATCAGATTGATCCCAATGTCTGTGCAGTTCTTGGCTGTGTTCATAAATCTCTGAGATACAAATCGTCTCCGGATCATACAACTGCATGCGTGGCGTAGGGTTTCAGGGCGGTTGTGGCACAGCCCCACCCACTCGAATGGGGCGTGTTCTGCCAAATGCTTCAGGTGATAGAATTCTTGCTGTGCCACCATTTTGCAGGCGTGCAAGTATACCGCCCCTGACTATTCAGCTTAAGGGGCAGTGGGTGGAGGAAGCAGTAAAAGCACAGCTCAACCACATGTTTTATACCCCCCCAATTGCAAGTGTAAACCAAGCCTTATGCCGGCCATGGATGGGTCGAAAATTGGCCGATTTTTCATCCGAAAGATTAATCGGCCGATTTTCGCACTATTAGTGGGTTAATTTGTCGGATGTTTTTCACGTTTTCTCCACTTTTGGATTATCGGTCATGTTGAAACATTGTGGAAAATGACCGATTTTCACGGCAATGATGGTCAAATCGTACGATCGTTTTTACGAAAAAAATATGCGCCATGACCTGGAAGGAACAGAAGTTTTGTATGTTATATGGGGAGAACTTTATGACTCGGTCGGCCGATTTTCGCGATAATTGGTGGTTACGTCGGTTTAACAAACGACCGATGTTTCGTTTATCGGACGAAAAAATGGCCGGTTTTTGAGCCGTCTATGTCCTGCATTAGGCTGGCCATACACTATACAATGTTCTTACAGATGTCTGCCCAATTTCCTTTAGATTTACCTTCAACTATGTAGTGTTGTTTAGGTTTGACCTCCTATTATATGGTTTTTGGTAAATCTAAAGCAAAAATCTCAAGAAAATTGTATAATGTATGGCCAGCCTTAGGCAGGCCATAGATGGGTTGAACATCGGCCAATTTTTCTAAATAAAACCCCCGAAAAATCAGTCGTTCGTTCGGCCGACATTACCACCAACGGCAAAAAAACAGCCGATTTTGGTCCCATCTACGGCCGGCATTTAACCCCATAATTACTTCTGTCCCTTGCAGAGACAGGGGAGCAATACATGAGAATAATAAGAAGAAGAAAAAGAAGAAGAAGGAGAAAACAAGAAAAAGAAGAAGAATTCCAGTCCGCTATTATATTTTATATGAAAATTCTTGCAGTTACAACAATGTATCCATTTGTATCCATTTCGGATACAGATGTTTTTATTCGGATACAAATGGATACATTGTTGTAACCGCAAGAATTTTCATATATAAATATAATAGCGGACTGGAATTCTTCTTCTTTTTCTTTTCTTCTTTTTTTTTTTTTCTTCACCTTGCAGGTCACGGCTCATGTGCTGACTTTTTATCGATAAAATGATCGGCCGACTTGCCCATCATTGCCGGGAAAATCGGGGGATCGTCAAAATCGGCCGCAAATTTTCCAACATGACCGATAAAAAAAGTGCAAAAAACGGCCGACCAATTACCCCACTAACAGTGAGAAAAATCGGCCGATGTTCGACCCGTCTATGGCCGACATTTAACCCCATAATTACTTCTGTCCCTTGCAGAGACAGGGGAGCAATACATAAGAATAAGAATAAAAGAAGAAGAAGAGAAGAAAAAAAAAAACAGAAGAAGAATTAAAAGAAAAAGAAGCAGAAGAAGAAGCAGAAGAAAAAGAAGAAGAAGAAGAGGAAGAAGCAGAAGAAAAAGAAGAAGAAGAAGAAGAAGAAGAAGAAGAAGCAAAAGAATAAGAGGAATTCCAGTCCGCTATTATATTTTATATGAAAGTCTTGCGGTTGCAACAATGTATCCATTTGTATCCATTTCAGATACAGATGTTTTTATTCGGATAAAAAATAGACACATTGTTGCAACCGCAACATATATAATATAAAATATAATAGCGAACTGGAATTCCTCTTCTCCTTTTTTTTTCTTCTTCTTTTTCTTCTGCTTCTTTTTCATATAAAATATAATAGCAGACTGGAATTCTTCTTCTTCTTTTTCTTCATCTTGCAGGTCACGGCTCATGTGCTGACTTTTTATTGATAAAACGATCAGCCGACTTGCCCATCATTGCCAGGAAAATCGGGCGATCGTCAAAATTGGCAGCAAATTTTCCAACATGACCTATAAAAAAAATGTGCAAAAAACCCAAAAAATGGCCGACCAATTACCCCACTAACAGTGAGAAAATCGGCCGATGTTTGACCCATCTATGGCCGACATTTAACCCCATAATTACTTCTGTCCCTTGCAGAGACAGGGGAGCAATACATAAGAATAAGAAGAAGAAAAAAGAAGAAGAAGAGGAAGAAAAAGAAGCAGAAAAAGAAGCAGAAGAAGAAGCAGAAGAAGAAGCAGAAGAAGAAGCAGAAGAAAAAGAAGAAGAAAAGAAGAAGTAGAAGAATTCCAGTCCACTATTATATTTTTATACGAAAGTCTTGCGGATGCAACAATGTATCTATTTGTATCCATTTCGGATACAGATGTTTTTATTTGGATACAAATAGATACATTGTTGCATCCACAAGACTTTCGTATAAAATATAATAGCGGACTGGAATTCTTCTTCTTCTTCTTTTCTTCTTCCTCTTCTGTTTTTCCTCTTCTTCTTCTTCTGCTTCTTCTTTTATTCTTCTTATTATTCTTATGTATTGCTCCCTGTCTCTGCAAGGGACAGAAGTAATTATGGGGTTAAATGGGGTTAAATGTGCCGACTTTTTATCGGTAAAACGATCCGCCGACTTGCCCATCATTGCCGAGAAAATCGGCCGATCGTCAAAATTGGCCACAAATTTTCCAACATGACCGATAAAAAAAATGTGCAAAAAAACCTGAAAAATGGCCGACCAATTAACCCACTAACAGTGAGAAAATCGGCCGATGTTCGACCCGTCTATGGCCGGCATTAGGGTGAAGACACTCTGTCGTCGTCTTTCATTTGGGAGCCTAGGAGATCTTGGATCCCCGACGTTTCGCAGTCCGCAGATACTCGGGACTAATCTGTGTCAGATTTGTACTTTGCTGAGATGTCAGATTGCTGCCCGAACACCGCGAGCCAAGACCGGCCGTCCTATATTTAGCGATTTCCTGAATAAAAAAGGTGATGCAGCAACACCGAGGGGTTAATGGCGAGTTGATATCGCCGGAATAAACAGCTTGTGATTGAGAGATTGCTCAGCAGCTGCATAAATCATCGGCCAGAGAGACCGCGAAGCTGAATGGCGACATTAGAGGAGTCATTAATGGCGCAGCTGCATCCTCACACAAAGGGCACATGAAACAAGCCGTATTCTGCTGCAGTTAAAAAAAAAAAAAAAGAGGTTAGGAAAAAAAAAAACAAATTCTGCTGCAGTCGCAATTCAGGAAAAGTGCTTAGTGCGAAAACGCCACGGCGAGATATTAAATGCCCTCCAATTACTTCTCGGGTTTAAAGGGCCACGTCACCTAAAATACGCGTTGTCTTTATATCAGAAGCTGGGTTATAGTTTATTTTATTCTTCATACTATTTACACTATATTGCCAAAAAGTATTGGGCCAGCCCCAGAGGAGTCACTAGGGTTGGTGTCACCACGTGGTGTCACCCCGGTCCTGGGCTCTGTGTTGGGAAGGATGTTCTGTGCAGGGACCATCCAGTGATGTGTGATGCAGAGGCAGGTTCTGGACGGGGTAGAGTAGGAGCCGTCCAATCAGAGGTACAGGGGACAGGCTGAGTGTGAATTGGCCTGCAGAAGCAGCTGTGATCCCAGGGATTGGACCCCCCCCCCCCCCGTCGAGACCCAACATCTCACCCCCTGCATGGCATGGCTGTTCCTGGGGCTGAAGGAGGGATGAGGAGCCCCATTAGGGATGAGGACGGGGGGACACTCCGCTTGGATGGATGACAGCTCACAAGTAAGAACTTCTCTGGGGCCCCAGACTATGGACCTCTGTGATGGTGTCACCCGGTGTGGCCCGCATCCCCTAGTGACGCCACTGGCCAGCCCTCCAAATCATGTGATTCAGGTGCTCCAATCCCCTCCATGGACACAGGTGTATACAATCAAGCCCCAAAAATAACAGCTGATGTGACCAAAGTTTGTGAAGACCCCAGAAGGGCCGATCAGTACCCACAGTTGCTGACAAATCTACCTCCATCCATTCATACACTCTATTGCCAAACGTATTGTTCCCGCCCTCCAAATTATGTGATTCAGGTGTTCCAATCCCCTCCCAATCATGTGATTCAGGTGTTCCAATCCCCTCCATATCATGTGATTCAGGTGTTCCAATCCCCTCCATATCATGTGATTCAGGTGTTCCAATTCCCAACATATCATGTGATTCAGGTGTTCCAATCCCCTCCAAATCATGTGATTCAGGTGTTCCAATCCCCTACAAATCATGTGATTCGGGTGTTCCAATCCCCTCCATATTATGTGATTCAGGTGTTCCAATCCCCTTGCAATCATGTGATTCAGGTGTTCCAATCCCCTCCCAATCATGTGATTCAGGTGTTCTAATCCCCTCCAAATCATGTGATTCAGGTGTTCCAATCCCCTCCATATCATCTGATTCAGGTGTTCCAATCCCCTCCCAATCATGTGATTCAGGTGTTCCAATCCCCTCCCAATCATGTGATTCAGGTGTTCCAATCCCCTCGCAATCATGTGATTCAGGTGTCCCAATCCCCTCCATGGACACAGGTGTATACAATCAAGCCCCTAGGCATGCAGACTGCTTCTACAAACATTGGTGAAAGAATGGGTCGCTCTCAGGAGCTCAGTGACTCCAAGCGTGGTCCCGTGATAGGTGGCCACCTGGGCAGTAAGTCCATCCGTGACATTTCCTGGCTACTAAATATTCCACGCTCAACTGTTAGTGGGATTATAACAAAGTGGAAGCCACTGGGAACAACAGCCACTCAGCCACCAAGTGGTAGGCCACGTCACATGACAGGGCGGGGTCAGCGCATGCTGAAGCGCACAGTGCGCAGAAGTCGCCAACTGTCTGCAGAGTCAATAGCTAAAGACCTCCAAACTTGGTGTGGCCTTCAGATGAGCCCAACAACAGTGCGTAGAGAGCTTCATGGAATGGGTTTCCATGGCCGAGCAGCTGCATCCAAGCCTTCCATCACCAAGTGCAATGCAAAGCGTCGGATGCTGTGGTGTAAAGCACGCCGCCACTGGACTCTAGAGCAGAGGAGACATGTTCTCTGGAGTGACCAATCACGCTTCTCTGTCTGGCAATCCAATGGATATGTCTGGGTTTGGCGGTTGCCAGGAGAACGGTACTTGCCTGACTGCATTGTGCAAAGTGTAAATTTGGTGGAGGGGGGATTATGGTGGGGGGTTGTATTTCAGGGGTTGGGCTTGGCCCCCTAGTTCCAGTGAAGGGAACTCTTAAGGTGACATTTTGGACAATTTCATGCTCCCACATTTGTGGGAAGAGTTTGGGGATGGCCCCTTCCTGTTCCAACATGACTGCCCACCAGTGCACAAAGCAAGGTCCATAAAGACATGGAGGAGCCAGTTTGGGGTGGAGGAACTTGACTGTCCTGCACAGAGTCCTGACCTCAACCCCATAGAACACCTTTGGGATGAATTAGAGCGGAGACTGCTCGGATCGAGCATAATGGATAGGACTCCGATCCATTATGCTCCCCAATCCGCAGATCCAATCCATCCTGCGGGGATCGTCGGCTTTCTTTACAACTTACCTTTTCGTGGAGCGGGTCCGGTGTCACCCCATACAGGTTGCATGCCGACGATCCCCGCAGGATGGGCCGGATCTGCGGATTGACCATAATGGATCAGAGTCCAATCCATTATGCTCCCCAATCCCCAGATTTGATCCAACCTTCGGGGATCGTCGGAGGGGGTGTCACCAAGTGTCATCACTGACCCTAGGGACGCCCCTGAATATAAAATATCGAATAAATTCCTAGGCGTGCCGCTTTGTATAGATTTCACAGATGCCTCTGAAAATGGCTTTGCATGGCCGACCACGACTCCTGACATCGAACGTCGTTGTGTGGCGTGTCTGCCTGCGGGGGGCGCTGTAATCCAGGATTACCCCGAGCTGGAGGGTTTCCTGTTATCTGTAGAATTCTGTGCTTGGAAAGTCACATTCCGCCATTGTTGGAGCCTCTTTGTTAGCAGCCGGTTATTGTTTCCTGACTGTTATCTCATCTCTCCATGTCTGCTGTATGTGTGCAGAATGAAGGGGTGGGGGGTGGGGGGGGGGGTATGTTGGGGGGGGGGGTGTTGGGGGCGGCTCTGCACACTTGTCCATGTATTCTGCTATAAACAAAGGTGAGATTTTTTTAATGGACTGGATTCTGGTTTTATATTCGTTCTTCAAGCCGAACTCCAGCCACATATACAGCAAAAGACACAAAATGAATTCACCTCCAGAATTAGGACAATAATAAAATCGATTTTCGAAGTTTAGTTAAAAACGTTTTTTTTTTTTCTTTATTTACTTGACTTATGCCGGCCATAGACGGGTCAGAAGATCGGCCGATTTTCCCGGCAATGATGGGCAAATCGGCCGATTGTTTTACTGATAAAAAAATCTGCGCATGAGCCGTGACCTGCAAGAAGGAGAGGAAGAAGAAGAAAGAGGAAAAAGAAAAAGAGGAAAAAGAAGACAAAGAAAGAGGGAGAAAGAAGAAAAAGAGGAAGAGAAGACGGAAGAAGAAGAAGGAAGAAGAAGAGGAAGCAGAAGAAAGAAGAAAAGAAGAAAGAAAGAAAAAAAAGAAGAAGAAAGAAAAGGAAGAAAAAAAGCAGAAGAAAGAAGAAGTAGAAAGAAGCAGAAAAAAGAAGGAGGAAGAAGAAGAAATTTTATTCTGCTAAAGTGAATGGATGATAGGAATGGGAGACCCCTGAATCTTTCCTATGAACTGGAAGTCCAGGCCGCTATTATATTTTATATGAAAAGTCTTGCGGTTGCAACAATGTATCCAAATAAAACCATTGTAATCCAAATCATGTATTTGTATTGCTGTCACATTGTATGGAGCGTTCCCCTGTCACATTGTATGCTGCGCTCCCCCGTCACATTGTACGGTGCGCTCCCCCGTCACATTGTATGGTGTGCTCCCCCGTCACATTGTATGGTGCGCGCCCCCGTCACATTGTATTGTGTGCTCCCCTGTCACATTGTATGGTGCGCTCCCCCCCCCGTCACATTATATGGTGCGCTCCCCCGTCATATTGTATGGTGCGCTCCCCCGTCACATTGTATGGTGCGCTCCCCCGTCACATTGGATGGTGCGCTCCCCCGTCACATTGTATGGTGCGCTCCCCTGTCACATTGTATGGTGCGCTCCCCCGTCACATTGTATGGTGTGCTCCCCTGTCACATTGTATGGTGCGCTCCCCCGTCACATTGTATGGTGTGCTCCCCCGTCACATTGTATGGTGCGCTCCCCTGTCTCTGTCTAATGCTGGTCATAGAGGGGTCGAAAATCGGGCGATTTTTTTAATGTTGGTGGTAAGGTCCGCCAATCGAACATCCGATTTTTCATTTTTTTTTTTCTAAATCGGCTGATGTTCAACCCGTCTATGGCCTGCATTACCTGTAACAAAGAATGTCCCACGATGTGCGGGCTGCTGGATTCTGCACAAATCTTCATGATGTTTTGTGGTCATTTGTATGTAATTTGTTAATGAGAACAAGAAAAGCAGTAAAATACAGTACAGCCAGCAACAATTGACCCCCACACAATAGATCCCCCAGCAACAATTGACCCGCACACAATAGATCCCACCCCAGCAACAATTGACCCCCACACATAGACCCCCCCCCCGCAACAAACGACCCCCACACAATAGATCCCCCTAGCAACAATTGACCCCCACACAATAGATCTCCCTAGCAACAATTGACCCCCACACATTAGATCCCCCTAGCAACAATTGACCCCCACACAATAGATCCCCCTAGCAATAATGGGCCACCCACAACAAAATATCACCCCAGTAATTATAGACCCCCCCAGCAGCAACAGATCTCCCAGCAGCCAGCATCCATATGCCATCCAGCAGCCGGAAACCATAGACCTCTCCCTTAACAGGAGACCCCCTCCCAGCAAAAACTGACCCCCCCCAAGCAACAATAGCCCCCCATGCAAAAATAGGGTGCTGTTTCTCCCACTGACACCAAAGATGAGGCATTGTTTTATCCTAACAACGTTGGAACCTTTTAACCTCCCATTGGCTACAGCCTGGCCCCCCTTAAGTTTGAAGGACAGTAAACTGGTCCTTTGTTTTAAGACCCCTGTTCCAGACAACGATCACAAAGGATCTGCTCATAGACCTTCCACTCATTGAGTGGATCCTTTGTGTTCTTTGTCCAGAACATTAAAGTTTTTTTATGCTGACATCAACTGAGTGCAGTCAGTCTCTTTGGATTTGGATATGCGGGGAGGTAGTATGAGCTCCACATGGGCAGCACCAGCCTCTACAGACACAGGCAGATAAGTCCAGCTTGAGCAAATAGTCCCATAATGCTATCCTCAGGATCACGTTGGGCAGACACCCCAGAGTAGAAAGCAGGCTCTGTAATGGAACAAAAAGGGACCACTCCAACCGTGCTTCTAGGGGTCATCATGCTGGAGACATAATTCCACTGTCGTGCTTGAGGGTCCCAATGCTCCACCGTATTTAGGTAGCTCCATCCATCATGGCCACCCACGGCGTACATGGGACCTTCCAGCATGCCCGGTCTCTGGGCCCACGTGAACCTCCATTGACTACACCAGCACTGTTCCAGTATTGAGAAACATCTATAGTGGACCTGCCCTACGAACTACTCACTTGCTATTCAAAGCTGCCACTCCAACCGTGCTGCTGGTGGTCCCACTGTCGTGCTTGAGGGTCCCAACACTCGACCGTATTTAGGTAGCTCCATCCATCGTGGCCACCCACGGCGTACATTGGACCTTCCAGCATGCCTGATCTCTGGGCCCATGTGAACCTCCACTGACTACACCAGCACTGTTCCAGTATTGAGAAACATCTACAGTGGACCTGCCCTACGTACTACTCACTTGCTATTCAAAGCTGCCACTCCAACCGTGCTTCTGGGGGTCCCACTGTCGTGCTTGAGGGTCCCAATGCTCCACTGTATTTAGGTAGCTCCATCCATCATGGCCACCCACAACGTACATTGGACCTTCCAGCACGCCCAGTCTCTGGGCCCTCGTGAACCTCCACTGACTACACCAGCACTGTTCCAGTATTGAGAAACATCTACAGTGGACCTGCCCTACGTACCACTCACTTGCTATTCAAAGCTGCCACTCCAACCGTGCTTCTGGGGGTCCCACTGTCATGCTTGAGGGTCCCAACGCTCCACCGTATTTAGGTAGCTCCATCCATCATGGCCACCCACAGCGTACATTGGACCTTCCAGCATGCCTGGTCTCTGGGCCATGTGAACCTCCACTAACTACACCAGCACTATTCCAGTATTGAGAAACATCTATAGTGGACCTGCCCTACGTACTACTCACTTGCTATTCAAAGCTGCCACTCCAACCGTGCTTCTGGGGGTTGTCATGCTGGTGACATAATTCCACTGTCGTGCTTGAGGGTCCCAACGCGCCACCGTATTTAGGTAGATCCATTCATCATGGCCACACACGGCGTACATGGGACCTTCCAGCACGCCCAGTCTCTGGGCCCACGTGAACCTCCATTGACTACACCAGCACTGTTCCGGTACTGAGAAACATCTACAGTGGACCTGCCCTACGTACTACTCACTTGCTATTCAAAGCAGCCACTCCAACCGTGCTTCTGGGGGTCGTCATGCTGGCGACATAATTCCACTGTCATGCTTAAGGGTCCCAACGCTCCACCGTATTTAGGTAGCTCCATCCATGATGGCCACCCACGACGTACATTGGACCTTCCAGCACGCCCAGTCTCTGGGCCCTCGTGAACCTCCACTGACTACACCAGCACAGTTCCAGTATTGAGAAACATCTACAGTGGACCTGCCCTACGTACCACTCACTTGCTATTCAAAGCTGCCACTCCATCCGTGCTTCTGGGGGTCCCACTGTCGTGCTTGAGGGTCCCAATGCTCCACTGTATTTAGGTAGCTCCATCCATCATGGCCACCCACAGCGTACATTGGACCTTCCAGCACGCCCAGTCTCTGGGCCCATGTGAACCTCCACTGACTACACCAGCACTGTTCCAGTATTGAGAAACATCTACAGTTGACCTGCCCTACATACTACTCACTTACTATTCAAAGCTGCCACTCCAACCGTGCTTCTGGGGGTCCCACTGTCGTGCTTGAGGGTCCCAACGCTCCACCGTATTTAGGTAGCTCCATCCATCATGGCCACCCACAGCATACATTGGACCTTCCAGCACGCCCAGTCTCTGGGCCCACGTGAACCTCCATTGACTACACCAGCACTGTTCCAGTATTGAGAAACATCTACAGTGGACCTGCCCTACGTACTACTCACTTGCTATTCAAAGCTGCCACTCCAACCGTGCTTCTGGGGGTCGTCATGCTGGCGACATAATTCCATTGTCGTGCTTGAGGGTCCCAACGCTCCACCGTATTTAGGTAGCTCCATCCATCATGGCCACCCACGACGTACTTTGGACCTTCCAGCATGCCTGGTCTCTGGGCCCATGTGAACCTCCATTGACTACACCAGCACTGTTCCAGTATTGAGAAACATCTACAGTGGACCTGCCCTACGTACTACTCACTTGCTATTCAAAGCTGCCACTCCAACCGTGCTTCTGGGGGTCGTCATGCTGGCGACATAATTCCATTGTCGTGCTTGAGGGTCCCAACGCTCCACCGTATTTAGGTAGCTCCATCCATCGTGGCCGCCCACGGCGTACATGGGACCTTCCAGTACCGCCACTCCTGCAAATCAGTTGAGAAGAATTGACAGATGAACGTTTCATCTACTCTTGTATCGGCAACCTGAGAGCTCAGACATTCCATACAAGACCCATAAATCACACGAATAGCTGATCTAATCAAGGCTAATTAAACAAGTGTAAATGAAAGTGATTATTTCTCGGCAGACGCACGGAACGCTGTGCATTTAATCATCTCCTTGTGGAATAAACATTATTAATTTAGGAGTTTGAGGCCGGGAGTGGGCGGCTGTGTGTACGCGGCCCGCTTCCTGTGTCGCACTAAAATGTATTTAAGTTCTCTAAAGATCTATAGCCGATGTATTATTTATAAACTTTTCCTAATTAGTCTCTGACAGAGGAAACCCACGCTGCTTGTTGACGGATTAAGTCTGCCCTTCACCGTGCGTGAACCGGAGATTTCCTGTCCCTGCGAACTGCAAAATGGCCTACAATGTGCTGACCGAGCGATTCTGAGGCCAATGTGTCCATCCTGGGGACAACAGATTGACGCTTTGCTAACTTCAAAAGCTGTGCTTGTAAAAAAAGTGACTTGGTGATGGGGAAAGTGGGGCCCTAACAAGAGAAAAGTCTGCTTCAAGGGTAGGTCAACCCAGAAATTAAGTCTTAGATAACAGTGGAGTCCGGACACCCGAGTCACCGACTTGCTTTGCACATTTCTTGGAGACTCCACTGGTGAGCTTTACCCACCAGGGGCGGACTGACCATTCGAGCACTCGGGCACTCCCCGAGGGCCCGGGGTCAGTAGGGGGCCCCATGAGATGCCCGTGGTACCTTTTTGTAGGCTTTTTTGGGTGTGGTTTGAGTGTGGGCGAGGACACAGGGGCCCCATGATCCCCTATTGCCCGGGGGCCTCATGAGTTGTCAGTCTGCCCCTGTTCCTGACTCAGTTCTTGGAATTGTGGGGGTTTGAAGTAGATGTAAACCCAATCACTTAACCACTTCCCGTCCAGCCCATGTATATAAACGGCCGGACGGGAGCAGTGCAGGGGCGGGTTGCCGTTCATAAATGGCGCCCGCAAATTTGGACTGTGCGCTCCCTGGGATCCGGTGCCCACTGTGTCCTCCAGACACAGCGAAACACTGATCGCTGTACGGTACATCTGTGTGAGATCCTGATCATGTGATCACTGATTGGCCAATCAGTGATCACATGAATAGTAGTAAGCAAGATGTCACTTCTGACATCATTGCTTACTATGTGTGAAATCTGTGAATAATCACAGAGGTCACATGGTACAGGGCCTGTACAGCCTGTGCGCGCTCCCTGGGAGTGCGCAGCACCACAATCCGGTGCCCACTGTGTCCTCCAGACACAGCGGAACACCGATCGCTGTACGAGACCTCTGTGTGAGATCCCGATCATGTGATCACTGACTGGCTACTACATGAATAGTAGTAAGCAAGATGTCCCTTCTGACATCATTGCTTACTACGTGTGAAATCTGTGAATGATCACAGAGGTCACATGGTACAGGGCCATTCACAACAGCCTTGTACCATGTGACAAGCTGTGACCAATCACACAGCTCTCACAGTATTTCTCAATGGCTGCAAGAATGCAGCCAGAGAGAAGGAGAAATAATTGCTTTTACAGCCTTTATGGGTGTAAAAGCAATCAGTGTAAAAAAAAAAATCTTCATCACCCCCCACAAGTAGTACAGTGTCACCATGGTGACACTGTACTGCTAGGGTGACAGTATGTTAAAAACAACCCCATAAATAATAATATAAAAAAAAAAAATAAAAGAAAAATGCAAAAAAGAAAAAAACACTTCTTTTTCCAAAATTTCTGGACTTTTTCATTTATATAGCAAAAAAAAGTGAAAGTGTCCGGACTGGAAGGGGGGGAAAGTGTCCGGACTGGAAGGGGGGGAAAGTGTCCCGACTGGAAGGGGGGGAAAGTGTCCGGACTGGAAGTGGGGGAAAGTGTCTGGACTGGAAGGGGGGGAAAGTGTCTGGACTGGAAGGGGGGGAAAGTGTTCGGACTGGAAGGGGGGGAAAGTGTCCGGACTGGAAGGGGGGGAAAGTGTCTGGACTGGAATGGGGGGGAAAGCGTCCCGACTGGAAGGGGGTGAAAGTGTCCGGACTGGAAGGGGGGGAAAGTGTCCAGACTGGAAGGGGGGGAAAGTGTCCCGACTGGAAGGGGGGGAAAGTGTCCGGACTGGAAGGGGGGGAAAGTGTCCCGACTGGAAGGGGGGGAAAGTGTCCAGACTGGAAGGGGGGGAAAGTGTCCGGACTGGAAGGGGGGGAAAGTGTCCGGACTGGAAGGGGGTGAAAGTGTCCGGACTGGAAGGGGGTGAAAGTGTCCGGACTGGAAGGGGGTGAAAGTGTCCGGACTTGAATTGGTTAAATCTCATAAAAGTATTAGCATGTTGACCACCCCCAGATGGTCCTTTAAGTGGGCTTTAACCCTTCTTTGCAGGTTATTTTTATACATTTAACAAAATAAATTGTCCCTAAAACCCCCAAACATGACATACAGTTAGGTCCATATATATTTGGACACAATTTTCATACTTTTGGCTCTGTATGCCAATAGAATAAACTAAAAGGAAACAATCTGAATGAATTTGAAGTGCAGACTTTCAGCTTTAATTCAAGGGGTTGAACATAAATATCAAGTACAAATTTTAGGAACTGCGACCATTTTTATACGCAGTCCCTCCATTTTCAGGGGCTCAAATGTAATTGGACAAATAAATATCATAAAATCATAAATCAAATGTTCATTTGTAATATTTTGTTCAGAATCCTTTACTGGCAATGACTGCCTGAAGTCTGGAACCCATGGACATGACCAAAGACTGGGTTTCCTCCTTTCTGATGTATTTCCAGGCTCTAACTGCAGCTGTCTTCAGATGTTCTTTGTTTCTGGGTCTTTCTGCTTTTAGTTTTGCCTTCAACAAGTGAAATGCATGCTCAATTGGGTTGAGATCAGGTGACTGACTCGGTCATTGCAGAATATTCCACTTCTTTTCCTTTAAAAGCTCCTGGGTTGCTTTTGCAGTGTGTTTTGGATCATTGTCCATCTGTACTGTGAAGCGCCGTCCAATCACCTTTGCTGCATTTGGCTGAATCTGGGCTGACAGTATATCTGTAAACACGGCAGAATTCATCCGGCTGCTTCTGTCTTCTGTCACATCATCAATAACCACCAATGATCCAGTGCCACTGGAAGCCATGCATGCCCATGCCATCACCCTGCCTCCGCCCATGCCATCACCCTGCCTCCACCCATGCCATCACCCTGCCTCCACCCATGCCATCACCCTGCCTCCACCCATGCCATCACCCTGCCTCCGCCCACGCCATCACCCTGCCTCCACCCACGCCATCACCCTGCCTCCGCCCATGCCATCACCCTGCCTCCACCCATGCCATCACCCTGCCTCCACCCACGCCATCACCCTGCCTCCACCCACGCCATCACCCTGCCTCCGCCCACGCCATCACCCTGCCTCCACCCACGCCATCACCCTGCCTCCGCCCATGCCATCACCCTGCCTCCGCCCACGCCATCACCCTGCCTCCGCCCATGCCATCACCCTGCCTCCGCCCACGCCATCACCCTGCCTCCGCCCACGCCATCACCCTGCCTCCGCCCACGCCATCACCCTGCCTCCACCCACGCCATCACCCTGCCTCCACCCACGTCATCACCCTGCCTCCACCCACGCCATCACTCCGCCTCAACCCACGTCATCACCCTGCCTCCACCCATGCCATCACTCCGCCTCAACCCATGCCATCACACCGCCTCCACCCATGCCATCACACCGCCTCCACCCATGCCATCACTCCGCCTCCACCCATGCCATCACACCGCCTCCACCCATGTCATCACCCTGCCTCCACCCATGCCATCACACCGCCTCCACCCATGCCATCACACCGCCTCCACCCATGCCATCACACCACCTCCACCCATGCCATCACACCGCCTCCACCCATGCCATCACACCGCCTCCACCCATGCCATCACACCGCCTCCACCCATGCCATCACACCGCCTCCACCCATGCCATCACACTGCCTCCACCCATGCCATCACACTGCCTCCACCCATGTCATCAAACCGCCTCCACCCATGCCATCACACTGCCTCCACCTATGCCATCACACCTCCTCCGCCCATGCCATCATACGGCCCCCACCTATTCCATCACACCGCCTCCACCATGTTTTACAGATGACGTTGTGTGCTTTGGATCATGAGCTGTTCCAAGCCTTCTCCACACCTTTATCTTCCCATCTTTCTGGTACAGATTCATTTTAGTTTCTTCCGTCTAAAGATTGCTTTTCCAGAACTGGTCCGGCTTTTTTAGGTGTTTTTTTTGGCAAAGCCTAATCTGGCTTTTCTATTCTTCAGGCTTATGAATGGTTTGCACCTTGTGGTGAACCCTCTGTATTTGCACCTTGTGGGGAACCCTCTGTATCTGCACCTTGTGGTGATCCCCCTGTATTTGCACCTTGTGGTGAACCCTCTGTATTTGCACCTTGTGGTGAACCCTCTGTATTTGCACCTTGTGGTGAACCCTCTGTATTTGCTCTCGTAAAGTCTTCTCTTGATTGTAGACTGACAATGATATGCCCCCCTCCTGGAGAGTGTCCTTCACTTGTCTGGATGTTGTGAATGGCTTTTTCTTTACCATAGAGAGGATCCTGCGATCATCCACCACTGTTGTCTTCCATGGACGTCCATGCCTTATTATGTTGCTGAGCTCACCAGTGCGTTCTTCTTTCCTCAGATTGGACCAAACTGTTGATTTGGAAGTTCCTAATGTTGCTGCGATCTCTCTGATGGATTTGTTTTGTTTTTTAAGCCTTACAATGGCCGGTGTCACTTGCATGGACGGCTCCTTTGAACACATGATGGAGGTTCACAGCAATAGATTCCAAATGCAAATACCGCACTTAGAATCAACTCCAGACCTTCTACCTGCTTAATTGATGAAGAAATAACGAAGGAGTAGCCCACACCTGGCCATGAAACAGCTTTTAATTCAATTGTCCAATTACTTTTAAAAAAGGGGAGGGTGGCTACTCTTAAGAGCTGTAATTCCTAAACCCTTCCTCCAATTTGGATGTACATACCCTCCAATTACACCTGAGAGTGCGCACTTCCAGCCCATATCCATTATAGAACTATAGCTTGAATATGTTTTGGTAAATACCTGAAAAAAAATCTAAAATTGTGTCTGTGTCCGAATATGTATGGACCCAACTATATTTTCTTAAAGCAGACACCCTAGATCAGGGGTGTCAAACTGACGGCCCTCCAGCTGTTGCGAAAGTCCCATCATGCTTCTGCCTTTGGGGGTCATGCTTGTAACTGTCAGTCTTGCAGTGCCTCATGGGACTTGTAGTTTGGCAACAGCTGGAGGGCCGCCAGTTTGACACCCGTGCCCTAGAGAATAAAATAGCGGTAGTTCCAGTTTTTTATGTTACACAATATTAATACAAAGGTCTAAGAAACTCAAAATTTCTGTAAAAATATATACTAAAGTTAATTTTAGAGCAAACAAACACACAATAAATTCTGCAATAAAGTTGCACTGAGTAAATAGATATCCAACTATCCTAAAATTGTGTGCACCTGCGATAAAGCGACAAACGTCAGTGCCATATATGTTCTAACAAAAGCTCCTACAGGTCATCAGTTTTGCAGCCGTGGTGCTATAATTATTGCTCTCACGCCAACATGCATGGAGATATGTAACACGTATGTCTCAATCAGCACCTTCATGTGTAGGCGTCCCCAACGCTTGTGCTTTTACTGTATGCGTGTATATGTGGGGGGTGGTGAAGTTTTTTGTGGGGGGGAGTTGACCGGCGGTACTTGGTTGCCGGCCGCGAAGCCAAAGACCCACCGCCGGGCGTGAGAGCTGGCCGAGAGAACCAGGGACCACGGGTCGGGCACAGGGAGCCGGCCGCGGGTAGTGCCTGGGCGGGGAAGCCGACCGGCGGTACTTGGTCACCGGCCGCGAAGCCAAGAACCGCAGGCCAGGCGTGGGGAGCCGGCCGCTGGCAGTGCCTGGGCTGGAAAGCCGACCGGCGGTACTTGGTCACCGGCCGCGAAGCCAAAGACCTGCCTCCTGGCCGGGAAGGCTCGGGGAAGCCAAAGGACCACAGTTCGACGATCGCGGACGGCAGGGAGGCGGCGGATCGCGCTGCTGGCCTGGGAGCTGGCAGGACTGAACCTTGCGGAAGTCGTGAATGAGGTCGGCGACCGGTGCGCGATCCGGGAAGGAGTTCCAGGCGGGGGAGGGAGGGGACTTTATGTGCTTGAGTGCAACTTTAAGTTTTTACAATTCATTAAAAAATTTTACTACACTTTCTTTTTTCATCACATGGGGATACGAAGTCTCCTATGTGATGATTTTTTTGTGACAGATTCTCTTTAATGGGGGGGGGTCTAAGGGTCTAAAAGACCCCTGGTGTCTTAGCTGTCCTCCAATGAATCGATTATTTCCCAGCCACCAAGGCCAGAAAAATTGAAAGAGGGACCCAGAAGTGACGTTGTGTGTGGGTTTAGCAAGGAGAAGGGGAGGAGATCAGATGCATGTCTGCTTGGCTCCCTCCCCTCTATCCGGCGGCACCCGCCATACTGGTCCTGGGCCATCAGATGGGTAAGTGGAGCTCGGGGAGAGATGCCTAGGATTTGTGCAGGATTTGATGGAACCCGTTACCGGTGGGTTTGGAAGTGACTGGGCAGCCGTCCAGCCTCTGGACCGCTTCCATCTTCCAACCAGAAGTTGGCTTGTCAGATATATCCACACTTCTGGTGGCTGCAGCCATGACCTCAGTTCCTGGTCTCCTGCTCTTGTTGTCTGATCTCCTGTTGCTGACCCAGCCTGCTTGTGCTTCTGGACTCTGACCCCAGTTTGCTTCATGGTCTACTGTATTCCTAGTATCAACCATATGGTCTGCTGCTTCATCTGCCTCTGACTGAGTGTCCTCACAGTCTCTCTAACAAGCTTCCAAGGTCCAGTTCCCAAGTGCATTCCTGCAGACCACCATCCATGGTCCTCCTCTGGTGTGACTGCACTGCTGCTAACTACAGTCCAGAGACTACTGCTACCTGATTACTGGCACCCGTGCTACTTTGTGCCCTGTGCCCCTGTCCCCCGCACTCGAGGGTTCTTGGATCAGACCAGAGGTAGCCCTCTCATCACTGTGGCCTCCAACCAAGCTATGTGACATCAGGTTTCTATTGCTGTCTGTACTGCCACTCAGGAGATTTATCTTCCCTATTTGACCTGGGTACCAATGCCACCCAAATAGAAGGTTTTTTCTACTCACCTAGTCCATGCCTATGCGTTGACATTGGCGGCATAACTGACCACACCTTGGTGACCGGATTGAAGCACTCCACGGTGTTGGAGGTTTTCAGGCCATCGCGTCCTCCAACCACATATAGCTTGTTGTCAATGACAGCGACTCCAAACTGCAAGCGGCGTCCACTCATGGTACTGATCTGAACCCAACTGTTTGTCCTCAGATCGTACTTCTCAATGGTCGTGGCACCTACAAAAAAAAGGAGAGGGCGCATCAGAGATCCATTTCACATCATGAATATTTATGTGTCCTTCCTCAGGGACTTGAGTATCGGAACTTGTAGGAACAAATTGCTACACCCTGTGCTTTGCTTAACCCCCCTGGCGGTATTCCCGAGTGTAGCTCGGGGTAAAGTTTCAGCACCACAAGCGGTAACCCCCCCGAGCTACACTCGGGAATACACTGCAGCGTTGCTCCGGGACCCCTTCTGCACTTACCTTGTCCTGCGCTCCCGCGATGTCCCTCCTGCAGTGTCCCCGGCCATCTCCTCTGAATTATATTGTTGTTTTTTTTTTCAGAATTATGTGGGAGGAATCTGTGGCTCCTTTTATCCCAGGAAAACCTTGACGTGTCCAGACTCCACCTTGAGATCACAGATCCACTGTATAGTCAAATGTAAACCAACCTCCCACCAAATGATAGAGTTCAGTGAAGGGTACCATGAAGACTACATCATACCAGGGCCGGGACAAGGGGTGGAAGCAGGGGCGGACTGACCATGTGGAAACTCGGGCACTGCCCGAGGGCCCGGGGTCAGTAGGGGGCCCCATGAGATGCCCCTGGTACCTTTTTCATAGACTTTTTTGAGTTTGGGCATGGACACAGGAGCCCCATGATCCCCTATTGAGGGCCCGGGGTCAGTAGGGGGCCCCTTGAGAGACCCCTGGTACATTTTTCATAGGCTTTTTTGAGTTTGGGCAAGGACACAGGGGCCCCATGATCCCCTATTGCCCGGGGGCCCCATGAGTTGTCAGTCTGCCCCTGGGTGGGCAAGAGGGGCGGCTGCCCTGGGTCCAATGGTTTACTGTAGGGATAGGGGAACCTTCCTTTTGTTACAAAGATGACAGCAGTAGTGACAGCGTCATCACTACACCTGCCAGGCCAGCTCTGGGAGTGGCGAGGAGAGAGACGGGAGGAGGTGCCGGCTGTGTTCTCTCTCCCACTCCTTCCTGCCTCTTGTGGCGGGATTGCAGTGGAAAAACTGCGCACTTTCAATTCAGGATCAGGAGCTGCAGAGCAGGGGCGGACTGACAACTCATGGGGCCCCCGGGCAGTAGGGGATCATGGGGCCCCTGTATTCTCACCCACACTCAAACCACACCCAAAAAAGCCTATGAAAGGTACTAGGGGCATCTCATGGGACCCGCTACTGACCCTGCGCCCTCGGGCAGTTCTGGATGAACTTGCCAAAAGACATCATCCTGTGTACATCGGGAGCTGTGCAACTGGTGCTATTCTGACCACCTTTGTTACCACGTCTGCTATTTCATCATGAACAGCAAGTTAGAACAAAGAGAGCATGTGGTCAGAATAG
The DNA here is from genome assembly GCA_951230385.1 of Staurois parvus. Classification (NCBI taxonomy): domain Eukaryota; kingdom Metazoa; phylum Chordata; class Amphibia; order Anura; family Ranidae; genus Staurois; species Staurois parvus. The sequence continues at coordinate 34,308 of CATNWA010016837.1, read as the reverse complement.
CACCAGTTGCACAGCTCCCGACGTACACAGGATGATGTCTTTTGGCACACTGACATACGAAGGTCGGTGCTCCCTGTGACTGTGTGCGCAGCCTTTTGCTAGTTACAAAACTACGAAACTTTTTGATTTTTGAAACCAGAGGGTGCCACCAAATAATTGTAGTCGTTATGAATACACCAAAGTAATAAAAATATGTATGCACGCAATGCAAAGTACGGAAGAGCCAGCATGCATATTAAACACCCTCCCATCTAGGACAGGGGTCTAAACAAGGGGCCAGTTTACAGTCTTTCAGACTTTAGGTGGGGCCATCAGAAGTAGAAAATGTCCCGACATTGGTTGGAGTAAAGAATGCCACATCTTTGCTGTTAGGGAGAGGAATTGTAGCCCCATCGTTGGTGTCATTGGGAGGAACTATGCCACATTGTTGTTGTCATTGGGAGGAACTATGCCCCATTGTTGGTGTCACTGGGAGGAACTATGCCCCATTGTTGGTGTCATTGGGCGGAATTGTGCCCCTTTGTTGGTGTCATTGGGAGGAACTATGCCCCATTGTTGGTGTCATTGGTAGGAACTATGCCCCATTGTTGATGTCATTGGGTGGAATTGTGCCCTATTGTTGGTGTCATTGGGAGGAACTATGACCCATTGTTGATGTCATTGGGTGGAATTGTGCCCCTTCGTTGGTGTCATTGGGAGGAACTATTCCCCATCATTGGTGTCATTGGGAGGAACTATGCCCCATTGCTGATGTCATTGGGTGGAATTGTGCCCCTTTGTTGGTGTCATTGGGAGGAACTATTCCCCATTGTTGATGTCATTGGGTGGAATTGTGCCCCTTCGTTGGTGTCATTGGGAGGAACTATTCCCCATCATTGGTGTCATTGGGAGGAACTATGCCCCATTGTTGTTATCATTGGGCGGAATTGTGCCCCTTCATTGGTGTCATTGGGAGGAACTATGCCCCATTGTTAATGTCATTGGACGGAATTGTGCCCCTTCATTGGTGTCATTGGGAGGAACTAAGCCCCATTGTTGTCATTGGACGGAATTGTGCCCCATCATTGGTGTCATTGTGCCCCGTTGTTGGTGTCGGAGAATGAAATATTTCCCCAAGGGCCAGAGAAAAAGCAAGCAAAGGGCCACATCCAGCCCCTGGGCCGCAGTTTGGAGGCCTCTGCTCTAGGACATGGAGCTGAAAGTGCCAGAGCCGAGAGTTCACCAGGGAAGAGGCTGGTATGTGCAAAAGGATGGCAGGAAGCTGCTGGATACCAGGAGGGAACAGGCTGAACCACGGTGGAGAGCGAGGAGATGCAGCAAAGCCGTTGGAGTTTCTGGACTCGGCAGGTGACGTCACGCGCTGACGCTGTTGTGGGCGTCACCCGCCTGGCATCACTCTGCACATACCAGCCGCTTCCCTGGCAAACTCTGCTGATCGTCTCTGGCACTTTCTGAACCCACAACAGTCCAATCAGTCTGTAGATGCAGTAAAGCATGCTGGTTATACTCACCGTGGAACCTAAGGGGTTAATCCTCTGCATTGTGTAAAAAGGCTGTTTGATCCTGTCTTCTTTGATCCTCCCCTTCATCTACTGTCCACAATCCATCTGTCATAGCACAGAGCAGCAGTGTCAAGTTTGCACATGCTCAGTTTGGTGTGTATTGCTAAAGAGGTTTTTTTTGGGGGGTCAGGGGTCATGCAACCTCATAGGACAATCAGAGGAGAATGAAAACTCCTCCTACAAGATTAACCAGTGCTCAGCCAGACACTGATAGAAGTCACAAGACCGCAATAAACTGCTGATGAAAAAAGGGATTTAGCAGTTTATATTTACTAAAATAATTGCATTTCCATGTTCTGTGTACTGTGGGAGAGCAGATATAGTGAATGCAGGGTCCGGGGAGACCAGATATAGTGAATGCAGGGTCCGGGGAGAGCGGATATAGTGAATGCGGGGTCCGGAGAGAGCGGATATAGGAAATGCGGGGTCCGGGGAGAGCGGATATAGTGAATGCGGGGTCCGGGGAGACCAGATATAGTGAATGCAGGGTCCGGGGAGAGCGGATATAGTGAATGCGGGGTCCGGGGAGACCAGATATAGGGAATGCGGGGTCCAGGGAGAGCGGATATAGTGAATGCAGGGTCCGGGGAGAGCGGATATAGTGAATGCAGGGTCTGGGGAGAGCGGCTATAGTGAATGCAGGGTCCGGGGAGAGAAGATATAGTGAATGCGGGGTCCAGGGAGAGCAGATATAGTGAATGCAGGGTCCGTGGAGACCAGATATAGTGAATGCGGGGTCCGGGGAGAGCGGATATAGTGAATGCGGGGTCCGGGGAGAGCGGATATAGGGAATGCGGGGTCCGGGGAGAGCGGATATAGTGAATGCGGGGTCCGGGGAGACCAGATATAGTGAATATGGGGTCCAGGGAGAGCGGATATAGTGAATGCAGGGTCCGGGGAGAGCGGATATAGTGAATGCAGGGTCCGGGGAGAGTGGCTATAGTGAATGCAGGGTCCGGGGAGAGAAGATATAGTGAATGCAGGGTCCAGGGAGAGCAGATATAGTGAATGCAGGGTCCGTGGAGACCAGATATTGTAAATGCAGGGTCCGGGGACAGCGGATATAGTGAATGCGGGGTCCGGGGAGAGCGGATATAGTGAATGCGGGGTCCGGGGAGAGCGGATATAGTGAGTGCGGGGTCCGGGGAGAGCGGATATAGTGAGTGCGGGGTCCGGGGAGACCGGATATAGTGAATGCGGGGTCTGGGGAGAGCGGATATAGTGAATGCGGGGTCCAGGGAGAGCGGATACAGTGAATGCGGGGTCCGGGGAGATTGGATATAGTGAATGCGGGGTCCGGGGAGAGAGGATATAGTGAATGCGGGGTCCGGGGAGAGCGGATATAGTGAATGCAGGGTCCGGGGAGACCGGATATAGTGAATGCGGGGTCCGGGGAGACCAGATATAGTGAATGCGGGGTCCGGGGAGAGCGGATATAGTAAATGCGGGGTCCAGGGAGAGCGGATATAGTGAATGCGGGGTCCGAGGAGAGCGGATATAGTGAATGCGGGGTCCGGGGAGAGCGGATACAGTGAATGCGGGGTCCGGGGAGATTGGATATAGTGAATGCGGGGTCTGGGGAGAGAGGATATAGTGAATGCGGGGTCCGGGGAGCGGATATAGTGAATGCAGGGTCCAAGGAGAGCGGATATAGTAAATGCGGGGTCTGGGAAGAGCGGATATAGTAAATGCGGGGTCTGGGAAGAGCGGATATAGTGAATGCGGGGTCCGGGGAGAACGAATATAGTGAATGCGGGGTCCGGGGAGAGCGGATACAGTGAATGCGGGGTCCGGGGAGAGCGGATATAGTGAATGCGGGGTCCGGAGAGAGCGGATATAGGGAATGCGGGGTCCGGGGAGAGCGGATATAGTGAATGCGGGGTCCGGGGAGACCAGATATAGTGAATGCAGGGTCCGGGGAGAGCGGATATAGTGAATGCGGGGTCCGGGGAGACCAGATATAGGGAATGCGGGGTCCAGGGAGAGCGGATATAGTGAATGCAGGGTCCGGGGAGAGCGGATATAGTGAATGCAGGGTCCGGGGAGAGTGGCTATAGTGAATGCAGGGTCCGGGGAGAGAAGATATAGTGAATGCAGGGTCCGTGGAGACCAGATATAGTGAATGCGGGGTCCAGGGAGAGCGGATATAGTGAATGCGGGGTCCGGGGAGAGCAGATATAGGGAATGCGGGGTCCGGGGAGAGCGGATATAGTGAATGCGGGGTCCGGGGAGACCAGATATAGTGAATATGGGGTCCAGGGAGAGCGGATATAGTGAATGCAGGGTCCGGGGAGAGCGGATATAGTGAATGCAGGGTCCGGGGAGACCGGATATAGTGAATGCAGGGTCCGGGGAGAGTGGCTATAGTGAATGCAGGGTCCGGGGAGAGAAGATATAGTGAATGCAGGGTCCAGGGAGAGCAGATATAGTGAATGCAGGGTCCGTGGAGACCAGATATAGTAAATGCGGGGTCCGGGGAGACGAGATATAGTGAATGCGGGGTCCGGGGAGAGCGGATATAGTGAATGCGGGGTCCGGGGAGAGCGGATATAGTGAATGCGGGGTCCGGGGAGAGCGGATATAGTGAGTGCGGGGTCCGGGGAGAGCGGATATAGTGAGTGCGGGGTCCGCGGAGACCGGATATAGTGAATGCGGGGTCTGGGGAGAGCGGATATAGTGAATGCGGGGTCCAGGGAGAGCGGATACAGTGAATGCAGGGTCCGGGGAGATTGGATATAGTGAATGCGGGGTCCGGGGAGAGAGGGTATAGTGAATGCGGGGTCCGGGGAGAGCGGATATAGTGAATGCAGGGTCCGGGGAGACCGGATATAGTGAATGCGGGGTCCGGGGAGACCAGATATAGTGAATGCGGGGTCCGGGGAGAGCGGATATAGTAAATGCGGGGTCCGGGGAGAGCGGATATAGTGAATGCAGGGTCCAGGGAGAGCGGATATAGTGAATGCGGGGTCCAGGGAGAGCGGATACAGTGAATGCGGGGTCCGGGGAGATTGGATATAGTGAATGCGGGGTCCGGGGAGAGCGGATATAGTGAATGCGGGGTCCGGGGAGAGCGGATATAGTAAATGCGGGGTCTGGGAAGAGCGGATATAGTGAATGCGGGGTCCGGGGAGAACGAATATAGTGAATGCGGGGTCCGGGGAGAGCGGATACAGTGAATGCGGGGTCCGGGGAGAGCAAATATAGTGAATGCGGGGTCCGGGGAGAGCGGATACAGTGAATGCGGGGTCCGGGTAGAGCGGATATAGTGAATGCGGGGTCCGGGGAGAGTGGATATAGGGAATGCGGGGTCCGGGGAGAGCGGATATAGTGAATGCAGATATTAGTTGGAGGAATAGTGCCCCACCATTGATATTGGAGGAATAGTGCCCCACCATTGATATTGGAGGAATAGTGCCCCACCATTGATATCAGAGGAATAGCGCCCCACCATTGATATCAGAGGAATAGCGCCGCACCATTGATATTAGAGGAATAGTGCCCCACCATTAGGTGGGGGAAAATTTCTCAAATTGTTGGTGTCAATGGGGAGGATAATGCTCTACCATTGGTGTCAATGACTGGTATAGTCCCTTGTAGCAGCAGGAGGAACAACGGCCCCAAGGGCGAGATGAATGCAAACAAAGGGTTGCACCCGTCCCGTGTTTGGAGGCCACTGCTCTATGTAGACCCACCCGAGGACATTTTGGCTCGCCATACACAGTAACACGAAGAGTGTGCCTCATCTGACACTCGGGCTGTTTATGTAGAAGATGACGGCGGTTGAGCAGCCTGGAAAGATTTAGCACTCGAATTATTCTTTGGATAATTTTTGCTTCGGAGATTACGGCTCCATCTCCTGAATTGCATTTTCCCTCCTTCTGAGGACATTTTGGAAGGAGTTTTGCCGGGAGAGATTTCGCTGGAAGATCCAAGTGTGATGTGCGGAGAGGATTGTCTGCGTATTTGGCAGAGGTGACACTTCTATCTATAATTCATTGTATCTTGTGTAGGATCATCCTCCATCTTCAGCTCCGGGCTCCTGAATGTCGCCGTATTGATTGTGTTTGTCTGTTCGTCACTCTGGATGAAGGTGACAAGAGAGGGGATTGCGTATCAGGCAGGGGATCAATGTTAGCACCCCACCGTAAGCACTTTTCTTTGATAGCCTGATTTACTTTGCTGTCATCTCAGACAACTAAAAGGAATTGTTCTTGCACTGCTGGAACAAACGGGAGGGGGATGTGTCAAAAGCAGAGCCTAATCCTTCTTTCTCCACGCCCCCCCCTCCACCATTCTTCCAGACTTCAAGGTGGAAAAGCAACGCCCTTGAGAAAGTAACTGTGAGGGGAGTCACTTTGGGTGGGGAGCCCATGGAACACAGCCCCCTTTAGAGAGGTGGGGAGACCCCTGCCTCAGCTCCCCATATCCCTCTTATGTGTAAGTCACCCTGTGCCTGTTAGGGGTACAGGGTGGAATGTCCTGCTATTGTGTAGACATGTATGGGTGGGGTGGGGGTTGTTCATTGTCTACTGCCATGTGGTGCATCCCATTGTTCTCTTCTGTGTCTTGCTTGGGAGCAGGGGTGGACTGACAACTCCTGGGGCCCCCGGGCAATAGGGGATCATGGGGCCCCTGTGTCCTTGCCCACACTCAAAAAAGCCTATAAAAAGGGTACCAGGGGCATTTCATGGGGCCCCCTACTGACCCCAGGCCCTCGGGCAGTGCTCGAATGGTCAGTCCGCCCCTGGTCCTGATATTGTGTAGACATGTATAGGTGGGGTGGGGGGTTGTTCATTGTCTACTGCCATGTGGTGCATCCCATTGTTCTGTTGTGTGTCTTGCTTGGGAGCAAACTATTATGGGATGTATGTGTTTGTGCATTGGCTTGGTGGGGGGTGTCTGCTGACATGTCTCTGGTTGCTTGATTTGGTTTGCCCCGCCCTGTGTCCATATGCAGGGGGAGGGTTGTTCCCGTTGAATGTTTATATCTTGTGTCTGTGTTAAAATAAAGCAGTCTACTTCCTGGTTTCCTTCAAGTCTGGTGGTCTCTAGTCTTGGTCAGCGGTGGGGGTCCGTGGTCGGTATTCGGTCGGGGAAGCGGGAGTATAACGGAAATACCCAAGTGCAGTCGGGGTTCGGTTCCGTTACAGTAAATTGCTTTTGAAATGCCCTTCAGTATTAACCTAGCCTATCCACACACTGGAAAACCCTAGAAATAATGGTCTCAAGGAACCGTGACTAAAAACGGTTATTCCTACGGCTTGAGGTACATTATCATGAAAAACAAAGCAAAACAAAAAAAAAAAAAGTAAAATTTATGAAATTGGTAATGAGCAGAAGTAAGTTTTGGACCAAAAAACTGGAAGGTCCCTTTACATTGGTGGCTAGTGGAAAGGTGTCAAACTGGAGGCCAATTGGGGAAAGCCCAACCCAAGACCAAGACAAGGGGTGGGCAGAAGGGGAAAATGAATGATGGGGTGTGGGGGGAACCACCTCACCACATGCTCCAGATCAGTGGTTGGCAACCATCGAGACTTGGCTACTGCTGTCACACCATGGTCCAACATGGCCACTCTCCTCATCAGCCGTCCACAGCTGTCATGAAGAACACACCACTCATACGCAACTACCTTCCAGCCGCTGGAAAGCAAGAAAGCAAATGATTGGCCACATATTGTGTGTGGGGGGAAGGGGTCAAGCTCAGGCTGGAGGGTTCTGAAGGTCAGGCCCCTGGTTCTGGAGGTCCATGGAAGCTATTGGGTGGAAGGGCAGAAGCAGGAATCAGAATATTTACAGGAGTCTGACCAACCCCAAGCAGGAGGTCTGGCAGTGTGTTTGGGTCTACAAATATTAAAGAGCCTAGCCAGCAGGGGAGTCTGGTGATCAAGGGGAAGATGGCGTACTGAGGATCATGAGACCTGGGAGGAGACCCATGCATGCTCCGTGCCGTACTCCGACAAAACCATACGGTTATTTAGTATCTATACAGTTACATTCAGATACTTTCCTCAACAGTATGAGGGTAGCCTGAAAAGTTCCTACATGGAAGGAATGCAGCAGAAGAAATGGAGGGCGCCAGGTCAGGAGGAGTAAATTCAGTGAAGAACTGGAAAAATGGAAGACGTACTCCTCCTGACCCGGTGCCCTCCCTTTATTCTCCTTCTCTTCGAGGGCTTCCCCACATCCTTGACGAGCTTCTGCCGGTCCCTCCCCAGGCGGTTGCCTTTTGATCCACCCTTCGGTAGTCTGAAAAGTTCCTACATGGAAGGAGTGCAGCAGAAGAAAGGGAGGGCGCCAGGTCAGGAGGAGTAAATTCAGCGAAAAAACTGTAAAAACGGAAGACTTACTCCTCCCGACCTGGCACCCTCCCTTTCTTCTGCTTATCTTTGAGGGATTCCCCACATCCTTGACGAGGAGCTGCCGGTCCCTCCCTAGGCAGTTGCCTTTTGATCCATCCCTTCTTCCATCATTAGCCTCAGGATGCACCACCTGTGTTCACACCGCCACCACTCCGGTCACATAGGATCTTCACCATCCCCGACGGGGCTTGCCGACTCCCAACCAGGTGCCCTGGTTCCTTGGACTGCCTTCTCCTCCCATTTGCTTATCCTATGGACCATTCCACCCAGTGACTCTTCTCCATTATTTTCTGTGCTCTAAGTCGGTTCCCCTTTTTCCTTCTACTACGCCCCATATCACCATCCTATGTTCTATGTCCCCCCCGTAGTCAAGCTGAAAAATGGAGAAAGAGGCAGAAGAAGGCTTGAAGTGTTCCATCAGCAGGCAAAGTGATGGCCATGGTCCTCTACATTGATGATGCACTCCCTCATAATCCCAAGAAATGGAACACTTTGAGTCTTGTTCTTCCACTTTTTTCATTTACAACTTCAAGTTGCTGAAGATTTGGGTCCTGCACAGCCAAAAAACATGCATTTCCCAAGGAAGAGGAAACTAAGGACAACTTCCTGGCAAACTAAATACAAGTCTCTATACAGAAAAGTCTCTTCTGGGAAAGCTCTCCAGCCTCTCCTGGTGTACTACCCCAGACCCCAGATGCATCCTCCTCTTTAACCAGCTGTCTGGAGCAGGGGCGGACTGACAACTCATGGGGCCCCTGGGCAATAGGAAATCATGGGCCTCCTGTGTCCTTACCCACACTCAAACCACACCCAAAAAAGCCTATGAAAGGTACCAGGGGCATCTCATGGGGCCCCCTACTGACCCCGGGCCCTCGGGCAGTGCCCGAGTGGCTAAATGGTCAGTCCGCCCCTGGTCTGGAGGAATCCCTTGGCAAGGGGATCCAAAGCTGCCACTTTAAATGGAACAGTCCCGGGTGTAGAACTGGTTAGGTTTGCCACCAGAATGCTCCTTAACTGGCCCAGGGGGTGAGGGCTTACTCACTCAGTCCTTGCCTGTGAGCTGGTTGGGTTGGTGGCTGCCTTCAGGCCTTCTGCTAGGCTGGCTCCTTCCCTGGCTCCATAGGTGGTCATTCCTCTGGTGACCACTGAGGATGAGTGGTCCTACTTTCCAGGTCCCAGCCTGTAGGTAGGCCTCTTCCCACTGGGCCCCTTTCTCCTGCATCCCAACCTTCCTCACATCTTCCACCCGAACCCTCCTGCTGTTGAGCAGGCTCAATCACACTTAAAGGCTGCCCTGGCCCCATACCAGGGGTTGGCCAGAGTCCCCTAAGTGTGCAGGCTAGCTCCTCCTCACCCCCGCCCCCACTGCTGCTAGAATCTTCTCCAAGATTCCAGAGCAAGGGGAGGTATTAAGGAACTGACCTGCAGAGCCTCTCTTCCCTGGCCTAAATTTGACCCTGCTGACTATTCCCCAGGCTGCTACTCAGCCTAAGAAGTTTCCCCGTCTGTTTGGTCACTCCTTCCGTGTCGAACTTTTCAGACTACCCTTTTATGTTCTACAGAAGATCTTTTGACAAAATATATCCAGATAGACAAGTCCTTCAGCTGCAACTAACCTCTTGCAAGTAGACCTGCCATGGCTCCACGTACGTACGTACCCGGCTATATCTTCAGGTGAGTACTATCCAATCTTCAACTTTCGGGAACACACTTTACCTCTACCCTTAGAGTCGCCCCCTATCTATTTTCTTGTGTCACAGTTCTAGGAACCTCTTCAGTCCGAAGACCAGACGTCACCTCGGAGGAGGAAGACGAGGACGCTGAACTGGAAGAGACGGACGATGCGGAACTGGAAGATGAGATGACCGATGTCTGATCAGCTGCAACGTCAGGACCTTCCATCTGCCTGGAGATGGAGCTGGAGATGCCGACCATTCCCCACGACCAAACCTGAGAGCCCCACAACAGAGTACTTTGATTGGCTATACCTACCGTTCCCCACGGCCAACCCTGAGAGCCCCACAACAGAGCACTTTCATTGGCTATACCTACCGTACCTCACGGCCAACCCTGAGAGCCCCATAACAGAGCACTTTGATTGGCTATGCCTACCGTTCCTCACGACCAACCCTGAGAGCCCCATAACAGAGCACTTTGATTGGCTATGCCTACCATTCCTCACGACCAACCCTGAGAGCCCCACAACAGAGCACTTTGATTGACTGTACCTACCGTTCCCCACGACCAACCCTGAGAGCCCCACAACAGAGCACTTTGATTGGCTATACCTACCGTTCCCCACGACCAACCCTGAGAGCCCCATAACAGAGCACGTTGATTGGCTATGCCGACCATTCCCCACGACCAATCCTGTGAGACCCTCAACAGAGCACTTTGATTGGCTATGCCTACCGTTCCTCACGACCAACCCTGAGAGCCCCATAACAGAGCACTTTGATTGGCTATACCTACCGTTCCACACGACCAACCCTGAGAGCCCCACAACAGAGCACTTTGATTGGCTATGCCTACCGTTCCTCACGACCAACCTGAAAGCCCCATAACAGAGCACTTTGATTGGCTATACCTACCGTTCCCCACGACCAACCCTGAGAGCCCCACAACAGAGCACTTTGATTGGCTATGCCACCCTTCCCCACGACCAACCCTGAGAGCCCCACAACAGAGCACTTTGATTGGCTATACCTACCGTTCCCCACGACCAACCCTGAGAGCCCCACAACAGAGCACTTTGATTGGCTATACCTACCGTTCCCCACGACCAAACCTGAGAGCCCCACAACAGAGCACTTTGATTGGCTGTACCTACCGTTCCCCACGACCAACCCTGAGAGCCCCACAACAGAGCACTTTCATTGGCTATACCTACCGTACCTCACGGCCAACCCTGAGAGCCCCATAACAGAGCACTTTGATTGGCTATGCCTACCGTTCCCCACGACCAACCCTGAGAGCCCCACAACAGAGCGCTTTGATTGGCTATACCTACCGTTCCCCACGACCAAACCTGAGAGCCCCACAACAGAGTACTTTGATTGGCTATACCTACCGTTCCCCACGACCAACCCTGAGAGCCCCACAACAGAGCACTTTGATTGGCTGTACCTACCGTACCTCACGGCCAACCCTGAGAGCCCCATAACAGAGCACTTTGATTGGCTATGCCTACCGTTCCTCACGACCAACCCTGAGAGCCCCATAACAGAGCACTTTGATTGGCTATGCCTACCGTTCCTCACGACCAACCCTGAAAGCCCCATAACAGAGCACTTTGATTGGCTATACCTACCGTTCCCCCACACGACCAACCCTGAGAGCCCCACAACAGAGCACTTTGATTGGCTATGCCACCCTTCCCCACGACCAACCCTGAGAGCCCCACAACAGAGCACTTTGATTGGCCATACCTACCGTTCCCCACGACCAACCCTGAGAGCCCCACAACAGAGCACTTTCATTGGCTATACCTACCGTTCCCCACGACCAAACCTGAGAGCCCCACAACAGAGCACTTTGATTGGCTGTACCTACCGTTCCCCACGACCAACCCTGAGAGCCCCACAACAGAGCACTTTCATTGGCTATACCTACCGTACCTCACGGCCAACCCTGAGAGCCCCATAACAGAGCACTTTGATTGGCTATGCCTACCATTCCTCACGACCAACCCTGAGAGCCCCACAACAGAGCACTTTGATTGACTATACCTACCGTTCCCCACGACCAACCCTGAGAGCCCCACAACAGAGCGCTTTGATTGGCTATACCTACCGTTCCCCACGACCAAACCTGAGAGCCCCACAACAGAGTACTTTGATTGGCTATACCTACCGTTCCCCACGACCAACCCTGAGAGCCCCACAACAGAGCACTTTGATTGGCTGTACCTACCGTACCTCACGGCCAACCCTGAGAGCCCCATAACAGAGCACTTTGATTGGCTATGCCTACCGTTCCTCACGACCAACCCTGAGAGCCCCATAACAGAGCACTTTGATTGGCTATGCCTACCGTTCCTCACGACCAACCCTGAGAGCCCCATAACAGAGCACTTTGATTGGCTATGCCGACCATTCCCCACGACCAATCCTGTGAGACCCTCAACAGAGCACTTTGATTGGCTATGCCTACCGTTCCTCACGACCAACCCTGAGAGCCCCACAACAGAGCACTTTGATTGGCTATGCCTACCGTTCCTCACGACCAACCCTGAGAGCCCCACAACAGAGCACTTTGATTGGCTATGCCTACCGTTCCTCACGACCAACCCTGAGAGCCCCACACAACAGAGCACTTTGCTTAGCTATGCCTACCGTTCCTCACGACCAACCCTAAGAGACCCACAACAGAGCACTTAGATTGGCTATACCTACCGTTCCCCACGACCAACCCTGAGAGCCCCACAACAGAGCACTTTGATTGGCTGTACCTACCATACCTCACGGCCAACCCTGAGAGCCCCATAACAGAGCACTTTGATTGGCTATGCCTACCGTTCCCCACGACCAACCCTGAGAGCCCCACAACAGAGCACTTTGATTGGCTGTACCTACCATACCTCACGGCCAACCCTGAGAGCCCCATAACAGAGCACTTTGATTGGCTATGCCTACCGTTCCTCACGACCAACCCTGAGAGCCCCAAAACAGAGCACTTTGATTGGCTATGCCTACCGTTCCTCACGACCAACCCTAAGAGACCCACAACAGAGCACTTAGATTGGCTATACCTACCGTTCCCCACAACCAACCCTGAGAGCCCCATAACAGAGCACTTTGATTGGCTGTACCTACCATACCTCACGGCCAACCCTGAGAGCCCCATAACAGAGCACTTTGATTGGCTATGCCTACCGTTCCTCACGACCAACCCTGAGAGCCCCAAAACAGAGCACTTTGATTGGCTATGCCTACCGTTCCTCACGACCAACCCTAAGAGACCCACAACAGAGCACTTAGATTGGCTATACCTACCGTTCCCCACAACCAACCCTGAGAGCCCCATAACAGAGCACTTTGATTGGCTATGCCTACCGTTCCTCACGACCAACCCTGAGAGCCCCATAACAGAGCACTTTGATTGGCTATGCCTACCGTTCCTCACGACCAACCCTGAGAGCCCCATAAAAGAGCACTTTGATTGGCTATGCCGACCATTCCCCACGACCAATCCTGTGAGACCCTCAACAGAGCACTTTGATTGGCTATGCCTACCGTTCCTCACGACCAACCCTGAGAGCCCCACAACAGAGCACTTTGATTGGCTATGGCTACCGTTCCTCACGACCAACCCTGAGAGCCCCACAACAGAGCACTTTGATTGGCTATGCCTACCGTTCCTCACGACCAACCCTGAGAGCCCCACAACAGAGCACTTTGCTTAGCTATGCCTACCGTTCCTCACGACCAACCCTAAGAGACCCACAACAGAGCACTTAGATTGGCTATACCTACCGTTCCCCACGACCAACCCTGAGAGCCCCACAACAGAGCAGTTTGATTGGCTGTACCTACCATACCTCACGGCCAACCCTGAGAGCCCCATAACAGAGCACTTTGATTGGCTATGCCTACCGTTCCTCACGACCAACCCTGAGAGCCCCACAACAGAGCACTTTGATTGGCTATGCCTACCGTTCCTCACGACCAACCCTGAGAGCCCCACAACAGAGCACTTTGATTGGCTATGCCTACCGTTCCTCACGACCAACCCTGAGAGCCCCACAACAGAGCACTTTGATTGGCTATGCCTACCGTTCCTCACGACCAACCCTAAGAGACCCACAACAGAGCACTTAGATTGGCTATACCTACCGTTCCCCACAACCAACCCTGAGAGCCCCACAACAGAGCACTTTGATTGGCTATGCCTACCGTTCCTCACGACCAACCCTGAGAGCCCCATAACAGAGCACTTTGATTGGCTATGCCTACCGTTCCTCACGACCAACCCTGAGAGCCCCATAACAGAGCACTTTGATTGGCTATGCCGACCATTCCCCACGACCAATCCTGTGAGACCCTCAACAGAGCACTTTGATTGGCTATGCCTACCGTACCTCACGACCAACCCTGAAAGCCCCACAACAGAGCACTTTGATTGGCTATGCCTACCGTTCCTCACGACCAACCCTGAGAGCCCCACAACAGAGCACTTTGATTGGCTATGCCTACCGTTCCTCACGACCAACCCTGAGAGCCCCATAACAGAGCGCACTTTGATTGGCTATGCCTACCGTTCCTCACGACCAACCCTGAGAGCCCCATAACAGAGCACTTTGATTGGCTATGCCGACCATTCCCCACGACCAATCCTGTGAGACCCTCAACAGAGCACTTTGATTGGCTATGCCTACCGTTCCTCGCGACCAACCCTGAGAGCCCCACAACAGAGCACTTTGATTGGCTATGCCTACCGTTCCTCACGACCAACCCTGAGAGCCCCACAACAGAGCACTTTGCTTGGCTATGCCTACCGTTCCTCACGACCAACCCTAAGAGACCCACAACAGAGCACTTAGATTGGCTATACCTACCGTTCCCCACGACCAACCCTGAGAGCCCCACAACAGAGCAGTTTGATTGGCTGTACCTACCATACCTCACGGCCAACCCTGAGAGCCCCATAACAGAGCACTTTGATTGGCTATGCCTACCGTTCCTCACGACCAACCCTGAGAGCCCCACAACAGAGCACTTTGATTGGCTATGCCTACCGTTCCTCACGACCAACCCTGAGAGCCCCACAACAGAGCACTTTGATTGGCTATGCCTACCGTTCCTCACGACCAACCCTGAGAGCCCCACAACAGAGCACTTTGATTGGCTATGCCTACCGTTCCTCACGACCAACCCCCTAGAGACCCACAACAGAGCACTTAGATTGGCTATACCTACCGTTCCCCACAACCAACCCTGAGAGCCCCACAACAGAGCACTTTGATTGGCTATGCCTACCGTTCCTCACGACCAACCCTGAGAGCCCCATAACAGAGCACTTTGATTGGCTATGCCTACCGTTCCTCACGACCAACCCTGAGAGCCCCATAACAGAGCACTTTGATTGGCTATGCCGACCATTCCCCACGACCAATCCTGTGAGACCCTCAACAGAGCACTTTGATTGGCTATGCCTACCGTACCTCACGACCAACCCTGAAAGCCCCACAACAGAGCACTTTGATTGGCTATGCCTACCGTTCCTCACGACCAACCCTGAGAGCCCCACAACAGAGCACTTTGATTGGCTATGCCTACCGTTCCTCACGACCAACCCTGAGAGCCCCATAACAGAGCACTTTGATTGGCTATGCCTACCGTTCCTCACGACCAACCCTGAGAGCCCCATAACAGAGCACTTTGATTGGCTATGCCGACCATTCCCCACGACCAATCCTGTGAGACCCTCAACAGAGCACTTTGATTGGCTATGCCTACCGTTCCTCGCGACCAACCCTGAGAGCCCCACAACAGAGCACTTTGATTGGCTATGCCTACCGTTCCTCACGACCAACCCTGAGAGCCCCACAACAGAGCACTTTGCTTGGCTATGCCTACCGTTCCTCACGACCAACCCTAAGAGACCCACAACAGAGCACTTAGATTGGCTATACCTACCGTTCCCCACGACCAACCCTGAGAGCCCCACAACAGAGCACTTTGATTGGCTGTACCTACCGTACCTCACGGCCAACCCTGAGAGCCCCCCAACAGAAAGCACTTTGATTGGCTATGCCTACCGTTCCTCACGACCAACCCTGAGAGCCCCACAACAGAGCACTTTGATTGGCTATACCTAGCGTTCCTCACGACCAACCCTGAGAGCCCCATAACAGAGCACTTTGATTGGCTATACCTAGCGTTCCTCACGACCAACCCTGAGAGCCCCACAACAGAGCACTTTGATTGGCTATACCTAGCGTTCCTCACGACCCAACCCTAAGAGACCCACAACAGAGCACTTAGATTGGCTATACCTACCGTTCCCCACAACCAACCCTGAGAGCCCCACAACAGAGCACTTTGATTGGCTATACCTACCCTTCCCCACGACCAACCCTGACAGCCCCATAACAGAGCACTTTGATTGGCTATGCCGCCCTTTCCCACGACCAACCCTGAGAGCCCCACAACAGAGCACTTTGATTGGCTATGCCTACCGTTCCCCACGACCAACCCTGAGAGCCCCACAACAGAGCACTTTGATTGGCTATACCTACCGTTCCCCTCGACCAACCCTGAGAGCCCCATAACAGAGCACTTTGATTGGCTATGCCTACCGTTCCCCACGACCAACCCTGAGAGCCCCACAACAGAGCACTTTGATTGGCTACCTTCTAGTTCTGGAATTCTGGTTAAGATTGGACAAGTGGCTACAATTGTACTCATCGTTCTTGGAAATCAATATTTGCCCGTATCATACATCGACTGGTACCTTTTGTGGCATCCATTCCCCCCACGGCATAGAGGGCCCCCACCGTAGACTTCCTTGGTTTGGTCCGGGGACTTTGCATCATGGACCGCCTCTCAGGTAGGAGGTGATATTTCATGGCTTCCATCAGGAATTTCTGGCATTCCAGGTCATTGGCAAACATGGTACTGTTCTCCAGATCTGCGAGGAGCTAAAGCCAGACTTCAGTCAGTTACACACGGGCAAGGACAACTCATGAAAACAAAAATATTTTACCGGTTTTTTACCCCCTCCAGAGGATCCCCCCCTGCCCTTCCTGACCAGGCACTGTGTTCAAATTTATTCTATTTGAAAGTCAAATTTTGGAAGATGGTTATATTCTATTCTATTGGTTTTTTCTGTTCTTTTCTATTTGCGTTGCAAACCGTGCAATTGTCAGTTAAAGTAGCGCAGTGCCGAAATGCAAAAAATGGCCTGGTCAGGAAGGGGCGGGGGAATCCTCTGGAGGTCAAGGGGTTAACATCTGTTTCTTTTAACATAAGAAAACCCTATTTTAATTCCAGGATGGACGGAAAACGGGTTTAAAAACGGATGACAAACCGATGCAAATAGACAAACAGATGAAAAATGGATGTAAATGGGCAAAAATGGATGAAAACGTATGTAAATGGACAAAACCGGATGTAAACAGATGAAAACCGGATGTAAACGGATGAAACACGGATGTAAGTGGACAAAAAATGGATGTAAACAGATAAAAACCGAATATAAACAGATGAAAATGGATGTAAACGGACCAACGTGGATGGAACATGGATAAAACCCGATGAAAACCGGAAGTAAACGGACAAAAAAAAGGACTTAAACGGACGAAAAACAGATGTAAATGAACAAACAAATGAAAAAAGGATGTAAATGTTCAAAAACATGAAAAACCGGTTCTAAATGAATAAAAATGGATGTAAACAGATAAAATGGATTTAAACAGATGAAAAACGGATGTAACTGGACAAACAGATGAAAAATGGATGCAAACGGACAAAAATGGATGAAAAATGATGTAAACGGATAAAAAACCGATGTAAACGGATGAAAAGTGGATGTAAATAGACAAACAGATGAAAAATGAATGTAAATGGACAAAAATGGATGAAAACAGATGTAAACTGACAAAACCGGATGTAAACAGATGAAAACCGGATGTAAACGGATAAATCACAGATGTAAGTGGACAAAAATGGATGTAAACAGATGAAAACTGAGTAAAAACAGATGAAAAAACAGATGTAAATGGACAAAATTTGCTTAAAACAGATGAAAACGGATGTAAACGGACAACCATGGATGGAACATGGATAAAAACCAATGAAAACCTTATTTTAATGTACAAAAAAAGGACTTAAACGGACAAAAAAACAGATGTAAATGGACAAACAAATGAAAAAAGGATGTAAATGTTCAAAAACAGATGAAAACCGGTTCTAAATGGATGAAAAAATGGATGTAAACAGATAAAAATGGATTTAAACGGATGAAAAACGGATGTAAATGGACAAGCAGATAAAAAATGGATGCAAACGGACAAAAATGGATGAAAAATGATGTAAACGGACAAAAACTGATGTAATCGGACAAAAAATGGATGTAAATGGACAAGCAGATGAAAAAATGGATGTAAACAGACAAACATGGATAGAAACAGATGAAAACCGGATGTAAACGGATGAAAAACGGTTGTAAAGGGACAAAAATGGCTTTAAATGGACGAAAAACTGATGCAATCGGATGAAAAATGGATGTAAATGGACAAGCAGATGAAAAATGGATGTAAACAGACAAACATGGATAAAAACAGATAAAAACCGGATGTAAACAGATGAAAAATGGATGTAAACGGACAAAAATGGATAAAAACTGATGTAAAAGGATGAAAAAAGGATTTCAACGGACGAAAAATGGATGTAAATGGACAAACAGATGAAAAATGGATGCACACGGACACAAATGGATGAAAGCTAATGAAAACAGACAAAACCGTATGTACATGGATGAAAAACAGATGTAAACGGACAAAGACTGGATTTAAACAGATGTAAATGGACAAACAGATGAAAACCGGATGTAAACGGATGAAACATGGATTTAAGTGGACAAAAATGGATGTAAACAGATGAAAACCTAATATAAACAGATGAAAAAACAGATGTAAACGTACAAAATTTGCTTAAAAGAGATGAAAATGTATGTAAACGGACAAACATGGATGGAACATGGATAAAAAAACGATGAAAACAGGATGTAAATGGACAAACAAATAAAAAAAAGGATGTAAATGTTCAAAAAACGGATTAAATCCGGTTTCTAAACTGATGAAAAATGGATGTAAACAAATAAAAATGGATATAAAGAGATAAAAATGGATTTAAACGGATGAAAAAACGGATGTAAATGGACAAAAAGATGACAAATGGATGCAAACGGACAAAAATGGATGAAAAAATTATGTAAACGGACAAAAACTGATGTAAATGGACGAAAAATGGATGTAAATGCACAAACAGATGAAAAATGGATGCAAATGGACAAACAGATGAAAAATGGATGCAAATGGACAAAAATGGATAAACTATGTAAACGGAAAAAACACTGATGTATGAAGCAGATGAAAAATGGATGTAAATGGACAAGCAGATGAAAAATGGATGTAAACGGACACACATGGATGAAAACTGATGTAAAAGAATGAAAAAAAGGATTTAAACGGACGAAAAATGGATGTAAATGGGCATACAGATGAAAAAAAGGATGTAAACGTTCATAAATGGATGAAAACCTGATGTAAACGGATGAGAAATTGATGTAAACGGATAAAAATGGATTTAAACGAATGAAAAACGGATGTAAATGGACAAACAGATGAAAAATGGATGCACACGGACAAAAATGGATGAAAGCTGATGTAAACAGACAAAACCGTATGTACATGGATGAAAAACAGATGTAAACGGACAAAAACTGGATTTAAACGGATGTAAATGGACAAACAGATAAAAAATGGATATAAACGGACAAAATTGGATGAAAACTGTTGCAAATGGACAACGAATGTACATGGATAAAAATGGATGTAAATGGACAAAAATAGATGAAAACTGATGCAAATGGACAACGAATGTACATGGATAAAAATGGATGTAAATGGACAAAAATAGATGAAAACTGATGCAAATGGACAACAACGAATGTACATGGATGAAAAATGGATATAAAATGGACAAAAATAGATGAAAACTGATGCAAATGGACAACAACGAATGTACATGGATGAAAAATGGATGTAAATGGACAAAAAATTGCAAGAAAACTGATGCAAATGGACAACAACGAATGTACATGGATGAAAAATGGATGTAAATGGACAAAAATTAGTGAAAACCGTATGTAAATGGATGAAAACCTAATGTGAAATGATCCGTTTTTTCTTGGACTGAATGGATGAATAAATGGGAATGCCCATGTGAAGGGGCCTTAGGACTGTTTAAAAAACATCGACCCACAAAAAAAAAGTTATTTAATAAAAAAGTTATTTTTTTTAAAAAAAGTTATTTAACAAAAAAAAAAGTTATATTGAAAAAAAAAAGTGACCTTACCTGCGGCGGGAGTAACGGTAACCTTATGTAAGACAGGAGCATCCCCAGGTCCCTCTGCCGCGATTCGATGTCATATTTGACCCATTGCATTAGCGCCTGGAAAATGGTTTTCCTCGTCGGGGACGTTGATGTCATCGCTGGATAACAGTTTGGCAATTTCATTGGCCGGCAGGAGAAGAAATTCTTGATTGCGTATCACCTCAATAAAATTTTCCTGAAAAAAGAAAAAAAAAAGTAAGACCGACGGAGAATGTGAAGGTTTTGTCCCCCCGAAGGCACCGCTTGGTTTAGTCCCCAGAGATCACAAGGTGGGATTTCATCCCGCCCACCCGGGGGCTTAGTCACAGACACCTCTCTGACCAAGCCTCAGTGGGCGGGGTGAAACACGTCAGGGGGCGTGGCCAGAATGGCGGTTGAGTCCATTCCTTAACATTGGATTCCTGGGGTTGGTTGAGCAGCGTCCATCCATTCACTTGTATTGGTTGAGACTAGAATCGCTCTGCCTCCCCTCTTCTCACCCCGGTGGGGGGATCATTTTCCTTCCATCCACAGCTTGGAGTGACACCAGAAGGTTTACTTTTCACATCTCATTTTTATTACATTTAATGCTCCAGAAAAATGTTGCAGACTGAAGAGGAATTGGCCAGAAACGTTCTACTACAGCAGTGGTCTTCAAAATGAGGTCCAGGGGCCACTTCGGCCCTTTGCTCGCCTTTATCTGGCCCTTCAGACGCTATTCCTCCCACTGACACAAACAATGGGGATGTAATTATTACCACTGACACCAATGATGGCGCACTATTCCTTCCACTGACATCAATGATGGGGCACTATTCCTCCCACTGACACCAATGATGGGGCACTATTCCTCCACTGATACGAATGATGGGGCACTATTCCTTCCACTGACACCAATGATGGGGCACTATTCCTCCCACTGACACCAATGATGGGGCACTATTCCTCCCACTGACACCAATGATGGGGCACTATTCCTCCCACTGACACCAATGATGGGACACTATTCCTCCCACTGACACCAATGATGGGGCATTATTCCTCCCACTGACACCAATGATGGGGCACTATTCCTCCCACTGACACCAATGATGGGGCACTATTCCTCCCACTGACACCAATGATGGGACACTGTTCCTCCCACTGACACCAATGATGGGACACTATTCCTTCCACTGACACCAATGATGGGGCGGTATTCCTCCCACTGACACCAATGATGGGGTACTATTCCTCCCACTGACACCAATGATAGGGCACTATTCCTCCCACTGATACCAATGTTGGGGCACTATTCCTCCCACTGACACCAATGATGGGGCACTATTCCTCCCACTGACACCAATGATGGGGCACTATTCCTCCCACTGACACCAATGATGGGGCACTATTCCTCCCACTGATACCAATGATGGGGCACTATTCCTCCCACTGACACCAATGATGGGACACTGTTCCTCCCACTGACACCAATGATGGGACACTGTTCCTCCCACTGACACCAATGATGGGACACTGTTCCTCCCACTGACACCAATGATGGGACACTATTCCCCCCATTGACACTAATGATGGGGCACTATTCCTCCCACTGATACGAATGATGGGGCACTATTCCTCCCACTGACACCAATGATGGGGCACTATTCCTCCCACTGACACCAATGATGGGGCACTATTCCTCCCACTGACACCAATGATGGGGCACTATTCCTCCCACTGACACCAATGATGGGGCACTATTCCTCCCACTGACACCAATGATGGGACACTATTCCTCCCACTAAAGATGTAACATTGTTTATTCACACTGACACCAGGACATTTTCTACTGGCCACAGCCCAGCCCCCCCTCTAAAGTCTGAAGTACAGCAAACTGACCCCTTGTTTGGAGACCCCCGGTACTGCAGTGTTCTGATGTCATGCTATAGGCCCATTTACAAATCAATGCTCCCTCTACTGATTGTTGGGGTCCAAGGGCCACGCTTCAAGCACAAAAGGGCCACACGCGACCCTCGGGCAGCAGGTTGGGCACCAGGGGTTTGGAGGCCTCAGGGTGCTCTGGGTCAAGTCAAGGGTCTCCTCCGTGTACAGGTTTTGGATAACTCAAAGTATATCTAAAGCCATTTTTTTTTGTTTTTTGTAGAGTAAGGACGGGTTAAGCCTCATGTGTGGGTTTTATTTTTTATTTTTTTGCTACCCGTACCCCCTTAGGAAGATTTCACTTCAATTCCTGTGACCTAGATGCACCAGGAACTGAGAAGAAGCAGGTCCCAAATGAGGGAAATCCTCACTTCAATGAACCTCCCCATTGGAGTTCTCTTTGTGGTGGAGAATACCACATTGTGGCCACTAGATGGAGCTGCCAATCAGAGGAATCAACTGATTGGGCAAAATATGGTCAGAATTCGCCATGGTTGGGCGAATGTTTGTGACATCGGTCCAACAATTTTTTTAAATATAAATAGACCTCTTGGTGTCAGCTAACTCCTGCTCGAAGTCTGTTCCATGTCCGCTTTCCAGTTTTACTCCTGCCAGTTGAAGTACGCTCACAATCCCAGCCGTGGTCTCCAGAATCCTTGCCTTGGTCTCCAGAATCCCTGTCAGGACTTCCAGAATTCACTGAAATAATGAAGGGTGTGTCCTCTGACCAGGAGGGTATTGAGGGCTTCCTCTCTTGACATGGCCCATGTTGTATCTTCTAACCAGCCACCAGTGAGCCAGGGCTAGATCACTATTACGATTCTAGTTTTCTGCCTTCTTTGTTGCCGGCCTGGCCAGTCTAACCACCCTTTGATGGCTGCCTGCCAGGACCAATGCTTGAACGGGACTACTCTCTTGTCTCCGGCTCGTTAACTGCCTACCCATTGCCCACCTCAACTGTCTGATATCGCTCTGCTTGCTGCCTGCCAAGAACCTTGCTTGATGTTGACTACTCTCTTGTCTCCGGCTTGTAGTTCACTACCTACTCATTGTCCACCTGAACTGTCTGATATCTGCTTGCCACCTGCCAAGACCTCTGCATGAATGTGACTCTTTTGTCTCCAGCTTGTATTTAACTGCCTACTCATTGCCCACCTCAACTGTCTGATATCTCTATGCTTGCTGCCTTCCAAGAACCTTGCTTGAAGTTGACTACTCTCTTGTCTCCAACTCGTAGTTCACTACCTACTCATTGCCCACCTCAACTGTCTGATATCTCTGCTTACCACCTGCCTAGACCTCTGCATGAACGTGAGTTTCTTGCCTTCAGCACATAGTTAACTGCCTACCCATTGCCCACTTGAACTGTCTGATATCCGCTTGCCACACCTACCTAGACTTCTGCATGAACGTGACTCTTTTGTCTCCAACTTGTATTTAACTGTCTACCCATTGCCCACCTGAACTGTCTGATATCTGCTTGCCACCTGCCAAGACCTCTGCATGAACGTGACTCTCTTGCCTCCAGCTCGTAGTTAACTGCCTACCCATTGCTCACCTCAACTGTCTGATATCTGCTTGCCACCTGCCAAGACCTCTGCATGAACGTGACTCTCTTGTCTCCAACTTGTATTTAACTGCCTACCCATTGCCCACCTGCACTGTCTGATATCTCTGCTTGCTGCCTTCCAAGAACCTTGCTTGAAGTTGACTATTCTCTTGTCTCCAACTCGTAGTTCACTACCTACTCATTGCCCACCTCAACTGTCTGATATCTCTTTGCTTTCCACCTGCCGAGACCTCTTCTTCAACTTAAATACAAGCTGGAGACGAAAGTAGTTAAGTCAAAGAAGAGGTCTTGGCAGGTGGCAAGCAGAGAGATATCAGACAGTTGAGGTGGGCGATGAGAAGGCAGTTAAATACAAGTTGGAGACAAGAGAGTCACGTTCATGCAGAGGTCTTGGCAGGTGGCAAGCAGATACCAGACAGTTCAGGTGGCCGATTAGAAGGCAGTTAAATACTGTTAAAAATATAAAGCTGGACACAAGAGAATAGTCAACTGCCTTCCCATTGACCACCTCAACTGTCTGATATCTCTCTGCTTGCTGCCTGCCAAAAACCTTGTTGCTGCACTTGGTCTCCTGTTGTCAACTTGATCCATCTGATCACACTTGAACCAGGGGAGGACTGACAACTCATGGGGCCCCCGGGCAATAGGGGATCATGGGGCCCTGTGTCCTTGCCCAAACTCAAAAAAGCCTATAAAACAGGTACCAGGGGCATCTCATGGGGCCCCCTACTGACCCCGGGCCTTCGGGCAGTGCCTGAGTTTCCAAATAGTCAGTCCGCCCCTGGCTTGAACTGATCCCCGGCTTGCTCTGTGACCATGTCTCTGCCTGATCCTTCGGTCTGCTTACAGTTGCCAATCCCAGTCTAAACCTGACTACTCTTCTGCCCGCTGCTCTGTTCCTGCCAAGTGCCTCCTGCCTGTGACCTGCCAGCCTGCCAAGTGCCTGATGCCTGTGACCTGCCAAGTGCCTGATGCCTGTGACCTGCCAAGTGCCTGATGCCTGTGACCTGCCAAGTGCCTGATGCCTGTGACCTGCCAGCCTGCCAAGTGCCTGATGCCTGTGACCTGCCAAGTGCCTGATGCCTGTGACCTGCCAGCCTGCCAAGTGCTTGCTGCCTGTCCACCAGCCTGCTGTGCCTGCTGCCCTGCATCACGAATCAGTCTGCATCCGAGTGCACACAGACTTCCCATCCATCACCAGAACTGCCAGGCTCTCCTGCCTCCTGTCACTTTACCAGGTGTAAGAGATCGCCTTCCTCTCCATGTCAGGCTCCATCACCAGGGATGTGACAGCTCCACGTTGCCTGAACGTTGCCAATCTCTGCTTTCCTCTGACCTTTATCCTGCATATGATTTGGTGCCTGGCTGTTGCTGAACTCAGCGGGTGACCCAGCTCTGCTCTCTACTGGCCTGGGTGAGGCCAGAGTGCCCCCAATACTGAACTTCTGTTTAGAATAGAATAGAATAGAGTAAAATATGTCCACATACATACACTATATTGCCCGCAGTATTGGTCGGCCGGCCTTCCCACACACACATGACCTTTAATGGCCCCCCAGTCTTAGTCTGTAGGGTTCAATATTTAGTTGGCCCCGCCCTTTCCACGCACATGACCTTTAATGGCCCCCCAGTCTTAGTCCGTAGGGTTCAATATTGAGTTGGCCCCGCCCTTTCCACGCACATGACCTTTAATGGCCCCCCAGTCTTAGCCCGTAGGGTTCAATATTGAGTTGGCCCCGCCCTTTCCACACACATGACCTTTAATGGCCCCCCAGTCTTAGTCCGTAGGGTTCAATATTGAGTTGGCCCCGCCCTTTCCACGCACATGACCTTTAATGGCCCCCCAGTCTTAGTCCGTAGGGTTCAATATTGAGTTGGCCCCGCCCTTTGCAGCTATAACAGCTTCAACTCTTCTGGGAAGGCCGTCCACAAGGTTTAGGAGGGTGTCTATGGGAAGGTTGGACCATTCTTCCAGAAGCACATTTGTCAGGTCAGGCACTGATGTCGGGGGAGGGGCACTGATGTCGGGGGAGGAGGCCTGGCTCACAGTCTCCGCTCTAATTCATCCCAAAGGTGTTCTATGGGGTTGGGGTCAGGACTCTGTGCAGGACAGTCAAGTTCCTCCACCCCAAACTGGCTCCTCCATGTCTTTATGGACCTTGCTTTGTGCACTGGTGGGCAGTCATGTTGGAACGGGAAGGGGCCATCCCCAAACTCTTCCCACAAAGTTGAGAGCATGAAATTGTCCAAAATGTCGCCATAAGAGAGTTCCCTTCACTGGAACTAGGGGGCCAAGCCCAACCCCTGAAAAACAACCCCACACCATAATCCCCCCTCCACCAAACTTTACACTTGGCACAATGCAGTCAGGCAAGTACCGTTCTCCTGGCAACCACCAAACCCAGACACGTCCATTGGATTGCAAGACAGAGAAGCATGATTGGTCACTCCAGAGAACATGTCTCCTCTGCTCTAGAGTCCAGTGGCAGCGTGCTTTACACCACGGAATCCGACACTTTGCATTGCACTTGGTCATGGAAGGCTTGGATGCAGCTGCTCGGCCATGGAAACCCATTCCATGAAGCTCTCTACACATTGTTGTTGGGCTCATCTGAAGGCCACACCAAGTTTGGAGGTCTTTAGCTATTGACTCTGCAGACAGTTGGCGACTTCTGCGCACTGTGCGCTTCAGCATGTGCTGACCCCGCCCTGTCATGTGACGTGGCCTACCACTTGGTGGCTGAGTGGCTGTTGTTCCCAGTTGCTTCCACTTTGTTATAATCCCACTAACAGTTGAGCGTGGAATATTTAGTAGCCAGGAAATGTCACGGATGGACTTATTGCCCAGGTGGCCACCTATCACGGGACCACGCTTGGAGTCACTGAGCTCCTGAGAGCGACCCATTCTTTCACCAATGTTTGTAGAAGCCATCTGCATGCCTAGGGGCTTGATTGTATACACCTGTGTCCATGGAGGGGATTGGAGCACCTGAATCACATGATTGCGAGGGGATTGGAACACCTTAATCACATGATTTGGAGGGGATTGGAACACCTGAATCACATGATTTGGAGGGCTGGCCAGTGGCATCACTAGGGGGGTGCGGGCCACACCGGGATACACCATCACAGGGGGGGTGTCCCTGCACAGAGGTCCGTAGTCTGGGGCCACGGAGAAGTTCTTACTTGTGAGCTGTCATCCATCCAAGCAGAGTGTCCCCCGTCCTCATCCCTCCTGCAGCCCCAGGAACAGCCATGCCATGCAGGGGGTGAGATGTCAGGTCACAACGGGAGGGGATTGGAACACCTGAATCACATGATATGGAGGGGATTGGAACACCTGAATCACATGATTTGGAGGGGATTGGAACACCTTAATCACATGAGTTGGAGGGGTTTGGAACACCTGAATCACATGATATGGAGAGGATTGGAACACCTGAATCACATGATATGGAGGGGATTGGAACACCTGAAACACATGATATGGAGGGGATTGGAACACCTGAAACACATGATATGGATCGGATTGGAACACCTGAAACACATGATGTGGAGGGGATTGGAACACCTGAATCACATGATATGGAGGGGATTGGAACACCTGAAACACATGATATGGAGGGGATTGGAACACCTGAATCACATGATGATATGGAGGGGATTGGAAAACCTGAATCACATGATATGGAGGGGATTGGAACACCTGAATCACATGATATGGAGGGGATTGGAACACCTGAATCACATGATATGGAGGGGATTGGAACACCTGAATCACTTGATATGGAGGGGATTGGAACACCTGAATCACATGATTGGGAGGGGATTGGAACACCTGAATCACATGATATGGAGGGGATTGGAACACCTGAATCACATGATATGGAGGGGATTGGTACACCTGAATCACATGATATGGAGGGGATTGGTACACCTGAATCACATGATTGGGAGGGGATTGGAACACCTGAATCACATGATATGGAGGGGATTTGTACACCTGAATCACACGATATGGAGGGGATTGGAACACCTGAATCACATGATTGAGAGGGCGGGGACAATACTTTTGGCAATATAGTGTACATATATATACACAGTATATACTGAGAGGGGCTCAGATACATTTAGATGCAGGAAATATTCTACATCCTGTTTATTCTGTGTTGATTCTCTGGACTGAGTGCCGAGGAACGTTCGTGTTGTAAAGCGGATCGTTCCTTTGAATGGTCACGTGGCCTCCATGACAGTTCCGTGGACCCGGCATCGCAGTTTAATGGAACCCGTCTTGTGACGGCGGTGGGGGGGAGAGGAGTCGGGGGGGTCATCCCTCCATCCCGGGTCATAAACAAGATCAGAAATCTCAGGGGCGGAGCTCGCTCGGGGACCTCGCGCTCCGTGTGATATCCCTCTTAAGTCAGCGATAAAATGGCAATGAAAAGGATTTCGCCGCACTTTCCGCGGGCCGAGCAAGAAAGAGGAGCGCCGCCTCCTGCAATCTCTCAAATGTCATGATATTTCACTTCCCGCGGTTTTATCCCGCTGACATTTCCAGAGTCGGAAACAATGTTCCCCCAACGCTCCAATGGGAGGCTTGAAAGGCTCGGGCGCCGCGATCAGAGAGGAGCTTCAATAATCGCGGCTCAGAGGAACGGCGGAGAGAAGAGCGCCGGGTGTTGCAGAGCCGCGCTGAAAACAATGTGCGTCCAAGACGGACGCATCGAATATCTCTGTTATCATTTACTAACAAAAAAGAAAACACAATTATTCAATGACTGAAAAATTCCGGCTCCACTCAGACGAATGCGGCGATTTTCGGTAGAGTTTGGTGAGATTTTGTAAATATCTATTATTCTTTTTCTTTCTTTTCTATTCTATTCTTTTATTTTCGATTCTAATCTTTTTCATTCAGTCGAATTTCGGAAGACGGCTATATTCTATTCTATTCTTCTATGTTATATTCTATTCGGTTTTATTCTGTTCTTTTCTATTCTATTTTATTCTATTCTTTTCTCAATTTGAATTTCAAAAAACACCTATGTTTTTTTTTTCTTTTTTATTCTATTCTATTTGACATTTAAATTTTGGAAGACGGCTATATTTTCTTTATTCTATTCTTTTCTATTCTATTATTTTATTTCTATCTATTCTTTTCTATTCTATGCCTTTCTATTCTTTTATTTTCTGTTCTATTCTATTCTTTTCAAAACTTTAATTCTATTCTATTGCATTTGAAATTCGAATTTCAAAAGACAGCTGTTTTTTTTTCTTTTTAATTCTATTATATTCGAAATTCGAATTTCAGAAGATGGTTATATTCTCTTTATTCTATTCTTCTCTGTTATATTCCTTTTTTATTTTTTTTATTTTCTGTTCTGTTCTATTTAAAAAAAAATTGAAATATCAGAAGATTATATTCATTCAGTTCTATTCTATTAGAAATTCAAATTTTGAGAGGCAGCTATATTTTTTTCTATTTCATTCTATTATATTTGAAATTTGAATTTCAGAAGACGGTTGTATTCTCTCTATTCTATTATTTTCTATTCTAATATTTTCAAATCTATTCTATTCGTTTCTATTCTATTACTTTCTATCTTTTTTTTTCTGTTCTATTCTATTCTGTTCTATTCTTCTCAAAATTCGAAATGTCAGAAGATGGCTATATTCATTCAATTCTATTCTATTCCATTCGAAAAAAAAATTTTGAGACAGCTATATTTTTTTCTATTTCCTTCTATTCTATTTGAAATTTGAATTTTGGAAGACGGCTATATTCTTTGTATTCTATTCTATTATATTTTTTTCTTTTCTATTCTTTTTCTATTTATATTCCTTTCTTTTCAATTATTTTATTTTCTGTTCTATTGTTTATTCTATTCTATTCTTTTCAAAATCCGAATTTCTAAAGACGGCTACATTCTTTTTATTCTATTCTATTTCTTTTTTCTGTTCTAATCTTTTTCTATTTATATACCTTTCTTTTCAATTATTTTATTTTCTGTTCTATTCTATTGTTTTATGTTATTCTATTCTTTTCAAAATCCGAATTTCTAAAGACGGATACATTCTTTTTATTCTTTTCTAGTTTTTCTGTTCTAATCTTTTTTTCTATTTATATTCCTTTCGATTCAATTATTTTATTTTCTGTTGTATTCTATTGTTTTATTCTATTCTATTCTTTTCAAAATCTGAATTTCTAAAGATGGCTATATTCTTTTTATTCTATTCTATTTTTTTTTGTTCTATTCTTTTTTATTTATATTCCTTTTGATTCAATTATTTTATTTTCTGTTCTATTGTTTTATTCTATTCTTTTCAAAATCCGAGTTTCTAAAGACGGCTACACTAATACACAGTCTTTGAAGGAAATCAGCGATAGTCAGCAACATGTTTCACATTTCACATTTTTTTCTTCGATTTCGTTTTTTAATTTGTTTCGAATTTGATTTGGTTCCTTTGTGATTTCGAACAAAATTTTGTTTCAATATTTTGAATTTTTTAAATTTGCTACTATTGTAAAATTCAAAAACATCCGAATTTCCAAATAATGAAAATTTTGTTCGATTTTGGAGCGAATCGAACCGCCCAGGCCTGTCGGTGTATCCTCGGCATTGACAGCGGTTAGCGAAGAAAAGGAAATAAATCGATTTCCCTGGCCGGGAGATTTGCGGTTCAGTAAACAGGAAACGGCGAGATTCGGTTAATCAAAGTCTCGCTTCCACTGGACTAAAAAACACCATCAAGCATTCCGACCAATCCCAGAGCACGTCCTCCAATGAGATGCTTTCCAACAACATCCTGCCCCTTATCTCCCCGTCCAGGCGCTTCTCTGTGACAAGAAGATATTTTCATTCTTCGGACTTCCTGACTGGCCGCTGAGAGCGACGGAATGCATCCCGAAAGACCATCAGTGTTTGTGTTTTGGGGGGAAAAAAAAAAGTTTCATGACAGGAAGAGATCTGAAGATTCGCGGACGCCGTTTATCCAGAAGACGCTTTCAACAGCCGTATCCCACATGGAGGGAAAATACATTTCAAGTCTATTTTAAAATATTCTTCCCAAATATATTGACAAATATTTGAAATACTATAATTTTGGCCGATTCAATATATTTCAAAATATATTTTTATATATACACACACACACACATATACAGTTGCAAGAAAAAGTATGTGAACCCCTTGGGATTACATGGAGTTTTGCATGAATTGGGCATAAAATGTGCTCTGAAACGTCATCTAAGTCACAACAATAGAAGGACACAGTCTGCTGAACATAATACTACACAAACATTAGATGTTGCCATGGTTTAATTGCACATAACATGTAAACATTCGCAGTGCAGGGAGGAAAAAGTATGTGAGGCCCTAGCTTAATGACTTCTCCCAGAGCTAATTGGAGCCAGGAGTGAGTCAACCTTGACTCCAATCAGTGTGATGATATTGGATGTGTTGCTGACACCTGTTTTGGGTTTACTGGTTTCAAGAAGCACTGTCTGATGTGAACCATGCCTCGCAGAAAAGAGCTCTCAGAAGACCTACCATCAAGAATTGTTGACTTGCATGAAGCTGGAAAGGGTTACAAAAGTATCTCCAAAAGCCTTGATGTTCATGTGTCCACGGTAAGACAGACTGTCTACAAATGGAGAAAGTTTAGCACTGTGTTGCTACTCTCCCTAGGCGAGGTCGTCCTGTAAAAATGACTGCAAGAGCACAGCGCAGAATGCTGCATGAGGTAAAGAAGAATCCCAGAGTGTCAGCTAAAGACCTACAGAAATCTCTGGCACATGCTAACATTTTTGTTGACACATCTACAATAAGGAAAACATTTAAACAAGAATGGAGTACATGGGAGGACACCACGGAGGAAGCCATTGCTGTCCAAAAAGAATATTGCAGCACGTTTCAAGTTTGCAAAAGAG
The DNA here is from genome assembly GCA_951230385.1 of Staurois parvus. NCBI lineage: Eukaryota > Metazoa > Chordata > Amphibia > Anura > Ranidae > Staurois > Staurois parvus. The sequence continues at coordinate 2,869 of CATNWA010016837.1, read as the reverse complement.
CACCTGGATGTTCCACAGCACTACTGGCAGAATATACTGTGGACAGATGAAACCAAGATTGAGTTGTTTGGGAAGAACACACAACACTATGTGTGGAGAAAAAAAGGCACAGCACACCAACATCAAAACCTCATCCCCACTGTGAAACATGGCGGAGGGAGCATCATGGTTTGGGGCTGCTTTGCTGCCTCAGGGCCTGGACGGATTGTTGTCATTGATGGGAAAATGAATTCCAGAGTTTATCAAGACATTTTGCAGGAAAACGTACGACCATCTGTCCGCCAACTGAAGCTCCGCAGAGGATGGGTGATGCAACAGGACAATGACCCAAAGCATACAAGTCATTCAACAAAACAATGGCTGCAACAGCACAGAATACGCCTTCTGGAGTGGCCCAGTCAGAGTCCTGACCTCAACCCCATTGAAATGCTGTGGCATGACCTTAAGAGAGCGATTCACACCAGACATCCCAAGAATATTGCTACACTGAAACAGTTTTGTGAAGAGGAGTGGTCCAAAATTACTCCAGATCGTTGTGCAGGTCTGATCTGCAACTACAGGAAACGTTTGGTTGAGGTTATTGCTGCCAAAGGAGGGTCAACCAATTATTAAGTCCAAAGGTTCACATACTTTTTCCTCCCTGCACTGTGAATGTTTACATGTTATGTGCAATTAAACCATGGCAACATGTAATGTTTGTGTAGTATTATGTTCAGCAGACTGTGTTCTTCTATTGTTGTGACTTAGATGACGTTCAGAGCGCATTGTATGCCCAATTCATGCAAAACTCCACGTAATCCCAAGGGGTTCACATACTTTTTCTTGCAACTGTATGTGTGTATTATGTATATATATATATATGTGTGTGTATATATACTGTATGTTGAAATGTGTTTTTTTATATATATATATATATATATATATATATATAAAAAATAAATATGGCCAAAATTGTAGTATTTCCAATATAAATATAAAAAAGTCATTTTAACGTATATTTTTTACATATATTTGTAAATGCAAAAATGTAGATTTTGTATTTTTAGACATACAGCATATTTGAAATGTATTTTAAAAAATATTTTCCATATATTTTGTAATAAAAATGCCTTTCAACACGCAGTGTGTATATATATATATATATATATATATATATATATTTTTTTTTTTTTTTTTTTTAAATATATATCGAAATATATCGAATACGGCCAAAATTGAGGTATTTCAAATACATGTCAATGTATTTTAGAAGAATATTTTAAAAATGTATTTCAAATATATTTTTCTTTCATGTGGGATTTCATGCGAAAAGTACCGGAACCGCCAATTGTCCTTGGATAGCATGGCCACTTCACCAATTGGCACGCTTGCCTTGCAGAGCTGAGCTTTGCAGTAACATACAAGGGGGAGGGGGATTTACTAAAACTGGAACACTCAGAATCTGGGGGGCGGGGCCAATACTTTTGGCAATAGAGTGTATGTATGGATGGAGGTAGATTTGTCAGCAACTGTGGCTACTGAACGGACCTTCTGGGGTCTTCACAAACTTTGGTCATATCAGCTGTTATTTTTGGGTTACACCCTGAATCTGGATACATCCTGCACAGAGGCCGGACCGCCAACACTGCAGTGAGCCGCAGTTTCTGGTACCAACAAGAGACCCCATTGTCACAGACTGCATCGCTCGCCGCATTGTGCTGCTACTCCTGTGGTCGGCACCTACATGAGTGATGCTGTCTGTACACACGGGCTATACACCGTCCAGGCTACACATCCATACAGCTGAGGGTCCATCTTCACTGCAGCACAGTTGGTGTCTATCCATAGTAGATGGACTTTAGACAGGGTTGGAGGTTTAGGTGCATCTGGGTACACTTCTATTTTCGCACCAGCAGGGGGCCACCCTGGGAAAAATGATACTTGAGTGCCCCATTGGGGGTTCATACAGAATGTTGAGCCTCCTCTTCTGGGGTTGCCATCCTCTGCATTGCGTACGGTACATAGCAAGGTGGGGGGGGGGGGGTCTAGATGGGAGGGTGGTTCTCAGCCTACTGATGAACTGGGAGGTGGGGCTAGGTGCCAAAGGGTCTGGTGGGGGGTTACATAGTTAGTCTGGCTGAAAAAAGACAAAAGTCCATCCACTTCAACCAAAGAAAAAAAAAAAGTTATAATCCTACACCCACAGTTGATCCAGAGGAAGGCAAAAACACCCAGCAAAGCACGATCCAATTTGTTCCCGCAGGGAAAAAATTCCTTCCTGATCCCCCGAGAGGCAATCGGATATTCCCTGGATCCACTTTCCCTATAAATGTTATATCCAGTTATATTCTGTGTATCCAAGAAAGAATCCAGGACTTTCCTACAGCAATCCACTGAGCTGGCCACAACCAACTCTTGAGGGAGTCTAGTTGACTTGACACCAGGGGCAGACTGACCATTCGAGCACTCGGACACTGCCTGACGGCCCGGGGTCAGTAGGGGGCCCCATGAAATGCCCTGGTACCTTTTATAGGCTTTTTTGGGTGTGCTTTGAGTGTGGGCAAGGACAGAGGGGCCCATGAGTTGCCAGTCCACCCCTGTTAGTATCCAGTTATATTATGTGTATCCAAGAAAGAATCCAGGACTTTCCTACAGCAATCCACTGAGCTGGCCACAACCAACTGTTGAGGGAGTCTATTCCACATTCTCACAGCTCTTACTGTGAAGAAACCTTTCCGTGTTTGGAGATGACATTTCTTTTCCTCCAGATGTTATAGAGCACCCCCTTGTCCTCTGTGATGACCTCAGGGGGAATAACTACACCGAGTTCACTATATGAACCACTGATGTATTTATACATGGAGAGCATATCCCCCTTATGTATTATACA